>BPTQ01000005.1:50408786-50421618 GCA_019973895.1 Chrysanthemum seticuspe
GAATAATCAACAAAAGTATTTTTCAACATCAAAATATTTAACGAATAAAGTAACATGAATTAGTCAAAGTTTTTCTTTTTCAGGTTTTTATTTTATAAAACGTTTTTCCCTCAACGACCCTAAGCTTGGGACCGGTGGGTCGAGTGGTGTGTTGTGTGAGTGGTTGACGGGAACCCAGAAACTGACCATCAAGAAACGTGATAAATTATATATGGGGAACAAAAGAGTAAATCGAATATGCGTAAGAAATCGAATAAAAGTCGAATAAGTTTGATCGAAAATGTTGAAAACATAAAAAGAATCGAAACATAATCATATTTCATAAAATATTTTTTCAAAGTCTTAAAAGGCTTATCAAAATCATAAAAATTTGTAAATGAAAAATACAAAAGTTGTAAAAGCTAGTTTGAATAAGCTGAAAATAAGCTAAAGAATGCGTATAAGCTAAATGAGAAAACAAGGGGTATATATTAAATAGTGCAAAGAACTACCAGTCAAAGACCCAAGGGCAGTTGGTGAGTGTGTTGTGTGGTGAGCTGGGTGGCCAGGGTTCGAATCCCAGCAACTCCCTTTTTGCAAAATATTTTATTTTTGGACTTTTTCTTTTTGAAACTGATTAAGTACAATGAAATAAGCAATTTATAAAACTACAACTTTTTATGAAAACAACTAATAAGCTCAGTTTGAGCTTATTATTTCAACAGTGGACAAAAAATAGTAATAAGCACAAGTTTAAGCCAAAATGGCTTATTAGCTAATAAATAAGCACAAGTTAAACTGGAAATAAGCTAGAAAACAGATTATAAGCTAGAATGACAACTGAAAAAGCAAAATAACTTATAAATAAGCACTAAACAAACCCAAATAAGCACTAGCTTAACTGGATGCACAGGACACTATTGGGTTTCTAGATACTTTTGAGCTTATTTTTAAGCACTAAGATAAGCTAGGAAATGAAAGTAATCACTGGAACTAACAAGTTAACCAGCTAGGCTTTCTAAAAAGCTAATTTTTAAATATTGGATTACACTAATAAGCTTGTGAGAAGCTTATGAAGAAACTGGTAAACACTGATTGACTGATGAACTAAGTGAAATGGACAAAATTAAAAGCCACTAGCAGGCTAGTCAAATAAGCTAGAGATTGAAAACCAAACACTGGAACCATGAGACAGCTAGGTAAGCTTCTCAAAAAGCTAAAGTACAAGAGTTAAAGCTAACTGATAAGCTCTTGATGAGCTTATGAAACTAGATGGCTAAACTGTGCACAGAGCATGCTTTTGGAAAAGTACTTAAAAGAAACAAAGAAATAAGCAATCTATAAGCTAAGTATATATAAGCTAATATTTTTATAATTAAGATTAGCAGCTAAACTTTAATATCCCAAAAGCTTATATCCTAAATCGTAATATTATGTCCTATATAAAATTATCCATTTTATTCAAAAACGACTATATTGAAAAGTTTGACTTTTTAAATTACACTAAAAGTTTGACTAATATGAACTTTTGATCAATCCTACTTATTAATTATGTTATATTAACCTAAGTTTTGATAAAATTAAGCTAGGTGACCAACTTATGAACAACTATGATGAGTTTTAGACTCTTAATCCTAACAGTGATCAACTTAAGTGAGATTAAAGGAAATTTTGACTTTTATACTAACAAACACGGATTTTATGGTTTATCTAGGCTAATAGGTTCTATTGTGACTTATATCAGACAAGTACAAAACCACAATCAACCTCTAACACAGTTTTCACATCAAATCCAAACAACCCTTATTGAGACTGATTTGAAGATTTTCAAAACAAAACACAGATTAAGACCATGCCATGGATTACAGACCTTATATTATCATATATTGAAGCTAAATAAGCATTAAACAACAACACTAACAACATGAAACTAAGAAATTACACTTATGCTATTTTAACTGTCAAACTAAATTTTTTAACAACTACAAATTAAAAAAAACAAGCAACTGATTTTATTGTTTAATTATACTTAACTATAACTAAGAAACATACAAACACAAAGATTCAAGCTAATTAACACTTGAACAGTGAAATGCACAAACATGGAACAAAGGCTTACAAAATGATTCCAAGTGAAAAATGAGAACCAAGGACTGAGAACATATCCTATAGCTTCCCAAAAAGCTCTAAACCAAAGGGCAATCCATTATTAACCCTGCTCCAGCTGTGATTATCATTTCTTGTGATTTTTGATTTTTGACTGATTTTTTTGTATTTTCTTGTATTTTTGCTTTTTGCTTCTAAACTGAATTTTAAGGTTACTAAAAGCTTAAATAAGCTTTCTAGGAACTTATATGGGCTTATTCAGTCCTTAACAACAACTAACAACAACATTTGATTAACATGAGATTTTGAACTTGAAAATGCATAAACTTGAAAATGAAGCTTAATACTGAAATTGAAACTGAAAAAGGTTTTAGATTACACTGAAAACTTGAAATACAAAGCTTGAAAGCTGTAACATACACTTGAAATTGAAATTTAATTAAAACGACATAAGCATAAACTAAAGTACTCTAGATGGATATATACATTGCATCTCCTCTCTTCTTTATAGACTTTTTGATCTTTCCACAAGCTTCTGAACATTTCTCATCAAGAATTTTGACCATTGGATGAGTCAAAACAATCTCAGCCTTCAAATCCACTTTTGGCGCCAAAAGTGGTTTATGTAACTTGCAGCCGAAATATTTCAATTAATGCACTTTGGAAGCTTGTACATGTTGAGGAGACACAAAGGAAAAGGTATTTAGCCTAGTTGGTATATTTGTGAAGAAAAACAGGGGAAGGTATGGTTTAGGGGTTAAAGTGGTGGGGAAGCATTAACTGCGGTTGTGGGCTAGTTCATGAGGTGGAAGGGATGAGAGTGAGTAGTAGGTGGTGAGGTGGAAGTAACAGGTGGTGAAAACCACCTGGTTTTGGGATTGCAGGTGTGGGAGAGGGAGATGAACAGTGCCTGTGGTTTTGGCGCGTTGACTTTATTTGACCGTTTCTATTAATAATGTGGGGGGGGGGGTTCAAAAATGGGGGGTCACAGGTGTTGACAGGGGTCTTTTGGGTTTTGGCTGGGGTAAAAATACAAAAAGGGGTCCGTTTGGTATTAATTAAGCACAAGGACCAAAGTTGTAATTTCTGCAAACTTCAAGGACTGAAACTGCCATTATTCCAAAGTTATCACAAGGACCAATCTTGACAAACTTTAATAGTACAAGGACCATATTTGATTATTTTCATTTTTTAAATATCCGAGGACTATTTATGACAATTTTCAAACTTTAGGGACCTAAGTTGTAATTTTGCAATTTTTAAAATTTGAAGGGCCAATTTTTACAACTCATGAATCCCTAGGGACTTTAAATAACATTTTTCTTTATTTTGATTTACCAGGGACTATTTTTGACAACTTTTGAAACTTGGGGGACTAAAACTGCCAATTATGCAAACTTGATACGTTTTTCATCTGATTTTGATATTTTTGCATTTAAAACACATAAAACATTTATTTGTGATATTTTCATCATTTTGATGCATTTCTGAGTGTTTTCAGATGTTTTTGCAGTTTAAATGGTACAAAAATGATGAGTATTTAGACACTCATCAATCCCCCACACTAAGATATTGCTAGTCCCTAGCAATGTTTTGAGAAAAATTAATGGATTTCATCTCTTTACCAAAAGCCATTACTTCTGGAGTAGCCAATTGTTTTAGTTCAAGTAAGAATCTTGGTACAATGATAACCAAATGATTTTGAGCAAATCACCAGCTGTAAACGGATTTGATTTGTCTTTACCAGAAACCGTTTGCTTCTGGACTAGCCAACTCTTAGATAAATTATCAATATTATCTTTGGTGAGTTGATTACCAATTATGGTTTTCCAACTGCCTTTACCACAAGCCATAAACTTGCGGGCTAGCCAACTTTTCACTAATTAAAGATATGGTGAGCTGAACACCATACAATTTTGGGAAAATTGCAAGCCATAAACGGATTTGAGATATCTTTACCAAGAGCCGTTTGCTCCTGGATTATCCAATCCTTATGTGGGTTAGACATGGCGGACTGATTACCATTTGTTGTGTTTAGTACATAGTACTTCCACTAAATAAAAATTTTTAAAATTTGGCCATTTTGGGGGAAAAAAGGACTAAAAGGGTACATTTATGATCAAATTCGCCAGAATTTCCCCCCCACACTTAGAAATGAATATTGTCCTCAATATTCAAAGTCCCGGCTATTATGCCGAATCCTTGAACGTAAAAAGATAACATTACTAGCTAAGTGTAGAAAAACAACAATTATTCTTTTTTTTTTTTACAATTTTCATTCATTTTTAAGATCTATATACAACATGTGGGGCATCTCCCCCACACTAAGGTGGTACACACGGGTGAAAACCCATGTTTAACTACTGTTTTTGACTACCGAGTCGCTAGCTTGACTCGATCCCCGCAGTCATTGGTTCATGGGGAAAGTTTGTCAATCCGGGACAACCACGGGTGGAATGTCCTCTCCATAATAATGCTTTAATCGATGACCATTCACTTTAAAATTTGGACCATCGGGTTGAGATAACTCAATGGTACCATAAGGATAAACCTTAGCAATGGTAAATGGACCAGACCAGCGGGATTTTAGTTTTCCCGAGAATATCTTCAATCTTGAATTGAAAAGAAGGACTCGATCACCGACGTTGAAAACGCGGTTCTTGATTTTGGAGTCATGAATCTTCTTTGTCTTTTGTTTGTAGATTAAAGAGTTCTCGTATGCTTGATCACGGAGTTCATTTAATTCATTCATTTGAACTTTTCTGTGATCACCAGCTGTCTGAATATCGAAGTTTGCATGTTTTAAGGCCCAGTATGCTTTGTGCTCAAGCTCAATCGGAAGATGACATGCCTTTCCGTACACTATCTTGTATGGAGTACACCCGATGGGTGTTTTATAAGCTGTACGGAAGGCCCAGAGTGCGTCATCTAGTTTATCCGACCAGGATGCACGGTTTTCGCCTACTGTCCTTCAAGAATTCTTTTAATACCACGGTTGGAAACTTCCACTTGCCCACTTGTTTGGGGGTGGTATGCAGTAGAGAGACGGTGGGTTACACCATACTTTTGCATGACACGATCAAATTGGTCATTGCAGAAATGTGTACCACGATCACTGATTATAGCACGTGGAGTTCCAAACCTAGCAAAAAGAGATTTTAAAATTTTCACAACTACTCGGGCATCATTAGTAGGTAAAGCTTTCGCTTCAACCCATTTTGACAAATAGTCAACAGCCACAAGTATGTATTTGTTTCCTCGAGATGATGGAAATGGCCCCATAAAGTCAATACCCCAGATGTCAAATATCTCACACACTTGAATGGCATTTTGTGGCATTTCATTTCTTTGAGAGATATTTCCGTGACGTTGACAAGCGTCACAGGTTTTGACAAAATCGTGGGCATCTTTGTAAATAGTGGGCCAATAAAACCCGGAATCAAACACCTTTTTGGCGGTGTAATTTGGACTATGATGGCCCCCAGTGGGTCCAGCATGGCAAGCTTTGAGAATGTCAAGAGCTTCTTGTCCATAAACACACCGTCGGATGACTTGATCAGCACAGATTTTGAATAAGTAGGGGTCGTCCCAGAAGTAATGTTTAACATCTTTGAAGAATTTGTTCTTCTGTTGGGTCGACATTCCTTTCACTATGAAGTTACCCGCATGGTAATTTGCAAAGTCAGCAAACCATGGGGTAGTAGAATTTCCACGAAAAGAAACCGCATTGAGTGTCTCGAGAGGAAATGTTTCATTTATTTCCTTTTTCTCGAAAACATCTTGGTGAGGGTTTTCTAGACGGGACAGATGATCAGCAGCCAGGTTCTCAGCTCCTTTTTTTATCACGTATAATGATATCAAATTCTTGCAGGAGGAGAACCCAACGGAGCAATCTCGGCTTTGCATCTTGTTTTGCAAAGAGATATTTGAGAGCCGAGTGATCCGTATACACCACGCATTTGGTCAAGATTAAGTATGGCCGAAACTTTTCAAACGCATACACCACAACTAATAGCTCTTTTTCTGTGGTGGTGTAATGGGTTTGAGCTTCAGTCATAGTCTTACTTGCGTAGTGGATAGGCTGAAAATGCTTGTTTCTGCGTTGCCCCAGGACTGCACCGATAGCAAAATCACTTGCATCGCACATGAGCTCAAAAGGCAAGTCCCAGTCGGGAGCAACGAGAATGGGTGCTTCAGTAAGATTTTTCTTTAATGTTTCAAAAGCTTCGATGCACTCAGGTGAGAAGATAAAAGGAGCATCTTTTTCAAGAAGATGGGTCATAGGCCGGGCGATTTTAGAAAAATCTTGTATGAATCTACGATAAAAACCGGCATGACCTAAAAAACTCCTAATACCTTTGACGGTAGTAGGATGGGAAAATTTAGCAATAACATCGACTTTTGCTCAATCAACCTCAATCCCATTTTTGGAAATCTTATGGCCAAGGACTATGCCTTCTTTGACCATAAAGTGGCTCTTCTCCCAATTTAGACAAAGATTGGTGTCTTCACACCGTTTTAGCATTTTATCTAAGTGGGAGAGACATGTTTGAAATGAATCCCCAATGACCGAGAAGTCATCCATAAACACCTCCATTGTTTCCCCGATCATGTCGTGGAAAATGGCCATCATACATCGTTGGAACGTGCCAGGAGCATTACATAGGCCAAAAGGCATGCGTCTGTAGGCAAAAGTTCCGTATGGGCAGGTGAATGTGGTCTTTTCTTGATCCTGTGGATCAATGGGGATCTGAAAATAACCCGAGAAACCATCAAGGAAACAATAGTATTCGTTCCCTGCTAATCTCTCAAGCATTTGGTCCATGAAGGGTAGAGGAAAATGGTCTTTTCGGGTGGCGTCATTCAAATTACGATAGTCAATGCAAACACGCCATCCCGTTACCAGCCGAGTTGGAATTAACTCGTTATCTTCATTTGTGACAACAGTTATGCCACCCTTTTTAGGAACACAATGAATTGGGCTAACCCAAGGACTATCTGAGATTGGGTAAATTAATCCTGCATCAAGAAGTTTGATAACCTCCTGTTTGATAACATCATGGATCTTAGGATTCACTCTTCTCTGATGTTGAACTGCTGGTTTAAAGTCATCCTCCATCAAGATTTTGTGAGTACAAAACTCAGGGTTGATACCCTTAATGTCGGAGAGTTTCCAAGCAATTGCTTGCTTGTGTGACTTCAAGACCTTTATGAGAGCAGTCTTTTCATCTTTACTCAAATCTCGAGCAATAATGACAGGTAATTTATCATCACCTTCAAGAAATGCATACTCGAGATGAGGTGGTAAGTCCTTAAGTTCTACCTCAGGAAATTCTTCAGTTTTCTCAACTGACTTGACTTCCTTGTTATGAAGCTCGACGGGAGGGAGTGGAGATGGATCATCATTAAGCAACTTCTCAATTAGAAGTATGTCCCCCTCGATGTCGATGGGAGCGTGATCAATTTCCCATGGAACAGAATCACTAGACAAGTATGCTTCAATCTCTTCCAAGATGAAGTCACTTTCCTCAAACAGAGTGAGAGAAGGAGTAGAATTGGCAATGATGGGTTGAGATGAATGAGTGATATTATCACTCGAATAATTATGATCATAACCAAGAACTTCTTGAGAGTACTCTTCAGAAGCAACATCTGTTAGCCTCGCTTTTTCTAAAGATAACGTCACATACGTGAAATGGACTAGATGCATAGAATACTTTGCCCTTAGGGACTAGTATTGATTAAGTGGCAAAGATAGGGCCTATATATACCCCTCATGACTCTCCATGAGGGGTGAGGTGAATCATTTGGCTAGTTGTATTGTTTTGTTCTTATCAATAAACCTTGTCTTTTCTCCTCCCTCTCTCTAGTTTCTCTCTCTAAAAAGGATGAAGATCCTCATCTTCTTCCACCAACCAAGACCTCCCGAACCACATAAATCTTATAGTATTCGGTCCTGACAATTGGTATAACGAGCCAAGGTTGTGTTTTATTGATTTATGTGGGTTTTTGTACTTGTTTTAGACTGTTTTTGGTATTTTTTTGATGCTCGGAAAAAAATTTTTCCGTGTTATGTGGGTAAAACAGTTTATACAAGTTTTGGTATCCTTACTTTTTTGGTCAAAAAAGGTCCTGTCTTTCTTTTTGTAAATCTGTCTTGGGTATAGTTTGTCCAAACAGGTAACTATTTTTTTTGTACCAAAATATCTGTGAAAAATAGTGGTCAATCTTTGGTCAACCGTCAGTTTCTATGGTCATATGGGTCAAAAAGGAAGCATTTATATGCTTTTCTGGGGTTTTTATGAAGACTGAACGGAATAACATGGTCGGAAAATCTCACCGGAAAAAGTCAAAGGGTCAAAACCCTTTTTCTACGCATAAAGGGAATCTACAGAGGTGTTACGCGTAGCTGTGAAGTTACGCGTAAGAAAAAGCTACGCGTAAGGTCTTTTATACTTAAGCCTTGGCTTACGCTTAAGAAATGACCTACGCATATGGTTACGCGTATGTTTACGCATAACTACGCCTGGTTACGCGTAAGGCTACGCATAAGCAAGTAGTTACGCGTAGAAATTAATGAGCTGAAATGGAAAAAAGCTACGCGTAAAACAGGACCACGACCACAAACATAATATACCATATACCACTTACACCTCGACATCAGTTTCATTAACCTCATCAATCCGAATAACCAAAACCAATTTATCCTACATCTAGACTCACTTCAAATGACCCTCACATCTCTCCCCATCTCTCATTCATTTCTAGACTCTAATTAAAAATAAAAGAAGGATCTCAGATTTAGTTTCAATTGTTTTTGCAACCTTTTCAAGATTGCCTGAACTGAAACAATCATCATCACTAACCCGTGTTGAAGCTTTGCTTCGTTAATATCCGAATAAAGGATAAGAGAAAATAACAAGTTTGTTATTCCCCTTATCTTTATTTCGTTTAAGACCAAAAACGAACACAACACATAAACCTACCCGAGACCCATAGGATCTTGAAGTCATCTTCTTGATTCGTTCTTTAATGGAAATATGTTTGAAAAGGTACGGTGTTGGATTCGAATGATAAGATGATGACTGAGTTTGAATGATATGTTTTAACAAAATATCTTGGTTACACATTATTAATTTCATTTGATCAAGTGTTGGTATAATATTGGTATGGTATATTTTCACGGAAGGATACAATATTCACGACTTGAACGATAATTGAAAAAATGGCTACGGAGTTTTTGTACGGTATTATTTATGCGGAATTGACGTGACATTTCACGGGTGGACTTCTTTATCTTTGAGACGATGGTTGGTTGGATGCATGTCTCAAGATAACTTGTTGGAGCACATTATGAAATTTGAAAATCTGGTTATAACTGGTAAGGAGTTACGTTGTAGTGCTCACAGTGTTTAACCATCACTTTAAGGAGTTACGTTGTTGTGCTCAGTGTCACACGAAGTTGTGGATTGTTCAGAAATTTAGAACAAGCAGCAAGTCACAAGTTGGGATGTTTACTTCCTTTTCAAGTTAGTCGTATCGGGCTATCTCCATATGTGGTCATAACATTTAGCCGGTGAATTCAAAGGAGGTTCGATAAAAGGTTGGTTTGAGAGAAATGTTTATTGAGAGTATTTTCGCGACATATTCTCACGAAAATTTGATCAAGCTATGATGTTAATATTGCATCAAGAAGGTAATACAGCATGTACGCAACATTATGATGATTCCGATAGCTCGCAACCATCAGGAGGGAGAAGTTGGTATTTCATCTTCCGTGATTGGATTACGAAGGGATTTTTGCTTAAGACTGAAGAAGGAGAAGTAGTGTGGTGTACATCGGGGTTTTTTACCAACTTGGATGCAATACTAAGTGAGTTATGTTGTTACGATGTTCCCAGAACGACAACCATTGTGCTTCAAGAGTTTACTTTCTCCGCTGCGTGTCTGAAGATTAAAGACGTGTTGGAAGAGTGTTGTCGGTTCAGGAGGGAGCAAAAGAAAGAAAAAGGCTCACTAGTTAGGAGGGAGTAATAACCTAACTAGACCGTTACAGTTGAAGTTCAGAGCTACAAGAAGATCATTTGCCGAGGTCATCGGAAGGGAGAACTTCAAGGTTGCCTCAATATCTAGACTACAGAGACTCTGCACTTCAAGAAAGTCAACATTGTTCATTACTATTGTAATTTACTTTGTTTTGTATTTATAGGTCTCATTGTAACCATTCACGTGTGACGCTATCTTGGAGGGAGATTGTTAGCCTCGCTTTTTCTAAAGATAACGTCACATACGTGAAATGGACTAGATGCATAGAATACTTTGCCCTTAGGGACTAGTATTGATTAAGTGGCAAAGATAGGGCCTATATATACCCCTCATGACTCTCCATGAGGGGTGAGGTGAATCATTTGGCTAGTTGTATTGTTTTGTTCTTATCAATAAACCTTGTGTTTTCTCCTCCCTCTCTCTAGTTTCTCTCTCTAAAAAGGATGAAGATCCTCATCTTCTTCCACCAACCAAGACCTCCCGAACCACATAAATCTTATAGTATTCGGTCCTGACAACATCAATGATATCTATTCGGTTAACCGACTCAGAATCATAGTTTGCGGAGTACCTCGAAGTTTGATCAAGGTTAAAGGTGACAGCTTCATCACCAACACGTAATGTGATTTCTTGCTCAAATACATCAATGAGAGCACGACCCGTTCTTAGGAATCCTCGTCCAACAATGAGAGGAACCCGATGATCGGCATCGAAATCAACAATCACAAAGTCAGCTGGAAAATGGAACTTTCCTACTTTCACAAATACGTCCTCGGCAATGCCAAGTGGACGGGATATTGTACGATCTGCAAGCTCGAGAGTCATGCATGTAGGAGTAAGTTCAGGAAGAGAAAGTTTCTTCCATACTGAATAAGGCATCAGATTGATGCTTGCACCAAGATCGGCTAAGGCAAAGCATTCAACCATTCCTGGAAATACACAAGGTAAGAGAAATTTTCCAGGATCTCCAAGCTTCTCGGGAAGCTTCTTCAGGATAACTGCAGAGCAGTTCTCGTTCAGAGGAGTTTTTGCCATTTCAAACATCTTTTCCTTGTTGCTTAACATATGTTTGAGAGTTGATGCAAACTTGGGCATCAGCATGATAGCATCCGCAAAGCTTATGTCAAAATGTAGTTCTTGGAAAATTTGAAAAAATTTGTCCATTTGATGACTGGCTTTTTCACGGAGCTTTTGCTCATTCAAACATGATGGGTAAGGAATAGAAGATTTGGATTTGGGGTTTTCAACGGGAGCTACAGGTGGTTCAAAAACAACTCCTGGATTGGATTTGGGTTTCAGGACAACTTGAGGTTGGACATCGTTGGTACCTCGGTTATTAGTAGGAAGTTCCTTGTCCTTTGTTGCCTCAGGTTCACTTTCCACTACCTTCGGGAGAGAAGAAGAAGAGGTAGTAGGAATAGCGGGTCCATTATATGAAACACCACTTCTGGTCGTGATCGCCTTTGCATCGCCCCTCGGGTTAGCGATTGTGTTGCTCGGAAGTTTTCCTTAGCCCGAGGGTTGATCATTTAAAGACTTCTTAAGATCAGCGATCTGACTGACCAACAACCTGTTCATTTCATCTTGGGATTTCATGAATTGCTTCAATAACTCATCAGATGATGGTACTGGAGGAACTGGAGGGAAATTTTGAGGTCGTATGTTTTGATTATGAACTTGTTGTTGAAAATTCCCTTGGTTAGGATTCACATTTCCCTGAAATTGATTCCCTCGATTGAAATTATTTTGATTAAGGTTTCCTTGATGTTGGAAACCTTGATTTGGTCCGGGATAGAAATTACCTTGGTTTTGATAACCTTGGTTCATTCTAGGTTGGTTCTGATTCCGGTTTTGTATGTTAGGATTCTGGTTAAAACTGGGTGGTGCCTGATAAGTGTTAGCACGGTAGTTTGGTTCATTTTGAGGATGGTATTGATTACCTCCCTGATGTGAAGTACCGGCTATAGCATTGGCTTCAAATGGACTACCATCGGTGGCAGTACAATTGTAGTATGCATGAGGGCCACCACAAGTAACACATACCTCGACTTTCTTCACTTCACCATGTGATGGTGTCTGTGTGAAAGTGACTTTCTTTTGGTTAGCAAGAACCAAAGCCTGAACAATATCCGTGAGTTTGTCAATCTTAGCATCGGTGCTAGATGTACTCACGGGAGATGAAGTAGAAGGTCCTGCATTAGAATGAGACTGATATGTCTTTGTTCGGAAAGGTCGGACCTGGGACTTGTTTTCAATGATTTGTAAGGCTTCTTTTGTGGTCTTGCTCAGGAAATTACCTCCCGCGGAGGCATTTAAAGAGTCTTGGTCAGCTTGTCTCAGACCATTGTAGAAAGTATCCATTTGCATTAACTCGGTAAAACCATGATGCGGACACTTGCGGAGTAACTCTTTGTAACGATCCCATGCCTCCCCGAATGATTCATCATTCTTAAGACTTGTAGTTCGGGATGGAGGATAGAATTCGTTAACAAACTTAGTGACTAGATCTTCCCATGTCTCAATGGAACGAGGGGGTTGTTTCTCAAGCCAATTTCGGGCTTGTCCCTCTAGAGAAAATGGGAACAGAAGAAGCTTAATTGCTTCATGTGGGACATTCTTGTATTTGATGGTAGATGCAATCTTGTTAAACCATCGAATATGTGCATGAGGATCATCCCGCTCAAAACCATAAAATTGGCTT
>BPTQ01000005.1:50421718-50548679 GCA_019973895.1 Chrysanthemum seticuspe
GGAGAAAATTTCTTCCTTGATAGTTTAACTTTATACTCCATGTACCTCCATTTCATTCATTCATCTATCTCATTTTTGTCAAGTAAAAAGAGTTTTCTTCCTCTTTTGTTTCTTCTCTCTAAACCGAACTTCCAAGAGTTTTTACAAGGGATCATCAAATTTTGCAATATCAAGATAATAAACAATCTAGATAACACTCTTTATAAGGTTTTGAAATAAAAACCAAGAGTGTTTAGGATTTACCTTGTTACTTTCACCTCATCATATTCATTTGTAAGCATATTTCTTTCATTTTCATGTTTCCTTATCATTTCATATTCATCTTTTCATTTTTGGAGCAAGTATGCATGATATGTGATTTATACCATTTTGTTTCATGATTTTAGAGTATATATACATATTTGGTCATCCTATAAATATTCCCTTGGTATTCTTTGGTCTTGATGATGTCTAGGAACCCATGACACCCTAAGAAGGTGTATGGTAGGATTAGATTAGCTTTGGAGTTGATTTGAAGGGATTAGAATAGGTTTTGTCCGAGAAAAACTATTTTCGATAAGCTATAAATTATGTTCTGTCCTTGTTTCGAATTTCTGGAAAAACCGACAGTTGGTACGAAACTTTGGCCTTGATATTTAGAAAATATACTTTAAAACGAACCCGTGGCCTTTTGAACGGATAAAAACGGACTTATAACGAAGAAGTTATGGATTTTTAAAGTTTGACGACGAAACGTATACTTTTCAGAAAATTCAGCAAGCAGTTTTTAGTTTGTTTGGGTCAAAAACGAGCCTTAAGCTTCACAAATTATTTCGACTTATCAAAAATATATTAGTTTACTTCGATACGAAGCTAAGGACATATTATACGTAGAAAACAGATTTGAAACGACAAAGATATGCACGTTTTCATAAAGTTGCCGTAACTATTATTTTCTGAAAATCTATATTATTTTTACGTTACAAGTGTTTCATTAGCTGTAACGACCATGTTTGCGGCTGTTTTTAACGAGGTTGTGAAACTTTTTGGAACGAAATGTCTTCTAGTAAAATCAAGTTCACCGGCCATATTTTTCAAAACGACAAGCTGTTTGTAAAGCGGAGTTATAGTAAATTAATTACGGATGTTCAAACTTGGCCGAAACTCATTTTCTGCACAACAATTAGCCAAAACCACCATCTTTAACCCTTAATATCTTTATGATCGAGACCTTTTGGACGAAAACTCCTGAACTGAAACTTCTAGATATCGATACAAACTTTCCAAAACAGTCGAGTTCGTTCTCTAACGATCGACGTACACCGTTTTACGACTAGTTTTCCAAAGCCATTTTTGTTAATTTCATGATATTTCCGACGACATTGTTTTGCGACGAAAAGTGGTAATTTCACCATAAATCATTATTAAACCATTGTAGGATGACATTTTGACGTAAAAACTTGAAAAGTGATTTTTGATTGGTCAAGACGTCAAACGAGTACTTTTCGACGATAAGTAATATTATCAAAATCCGCAAATGGTATAAAAAGCATACGAAATGCATGCATAACATTACATTGCAACTCATTACATATCATATCATTGGTACTAGGTCCCGGATAACGCATCACATTATACCTCAGTGTACTCACTCTTGTCATCATTCCAGTTATCCAAGTGAGTTTCATAGCCCCTACCTTTACTTGCTTTCATAACTGTTTTGGGGGAGATACATGCTCAAACTGTTTTCTTTTACTTTCACAAGTACTTTAAATTCTTACATATTACTGTGAGTTTTCATAGCCCCACTTTTAATTGTTTTGTACTATTTTTGGGGGAGATACATGCTCAACTACTTGCTTTCATTTACACAAGTACTTTAAACTTTTATTGATTACCGTGAGTTTTCATAGCCCCTACTTTTACTTGTTTTCATAAATGTTTTGGGGGAGATACATGCTCAATTATTTTCATAACTATCATGATTATTTGAAACTACATGTTTAACTGAACTGAATGCTTAGTCATGCGTAGTAACAGTTTTGCCACACTTAGAACTTCCATATCATATTCATTGAGCTAATGGTCTTGGTATATTCATTGAGCTAATGGTCTTGGTATATTCATTGAGCTAACGGTCTTGGTATAACATTGGGCTAACGGACTTGGTATATTCATGCACTAACGGACTTGGTACAATCATGGACTAACGGTCTTGGAACGATTTGATCAACACTCATATTTGTTATATCAAGTAAACATTGATACATTAAGTCATGAACTATTTTGTGCATTCATTTGACGATGTGGGCTTGAACATAAACTATATACATTTTGGCAATGGGTTGTGAATACACAGGTTGCAAGTTTTGTATGGGCGGAACTTGGAACTGAGTGGATTTACGATGCCTTTGCTGCATAAACTATATCAATTGTTCTTGTTTGCGTGCTATGGTTCTACGTCGTATAACGTTCTAAATCAGTTGACTACTGATACATTGAGTTAGGTGCTATTGATTATGTGCTATGGTTCTACGTCGTATAACGTTCTAAATCAGTTGACTACTGATACATTGAGTCTAGTGCTATTGATTATGTGCTATTGTTCTACGTCGAGTTAGGTACTATTGTGAATTCATTGGACATCATGCATTTGAACATAAACTATATCACATTTTGGCAATGGGTTGTGAACACACAGGTTGCAAGTTTTGTATGGGCGGAACTTGGAACTGAGTGGATTTACAATGCCTTTGCTGCATAAACAATTTTGGAAGGCTTTACATTTCATCATAAACTCTATGAACTCACTCAACCTTTGTGTTGACACTTTTTAGCATGTTTTATCTCAGGTATCTAAGGCATTCACTTCATGGCATGCATTTGGACACATCATGGAGTCGCGATGACGACGCGTCTCACTTGGGTTTTACGTACTTTAAAACATCGTTTGAATTGTAACAAACTTATTTCCGCACAAGTTGATTTACATTTGGGACCTACTTTGTAAACTCTGATTATTTTATTAAATCAAACGATGTATTTTCCAAACGACACTTTTGGTCGTTCAATATAACTGTGATTGTGATGCTATGACAGTCAATCCCCAGGAATTCCATTCCGCTGCAAAACAGGTAATTTGGGGGTGTGACAGATTGGTATCAGAGCTTCAGTTATAGAGAACTAGGTTGCATCATTGACCCTAGACTATAACTACATCATCATAGCATCTCATCATTTCATCACAAGTGCATGTTCACTTTGCATGCGATTTATACGTACATTTTTCGAGTTATTTACTTTCATTTCAAAACGATTGTCACATGGATGCCCTTAAATACCCATCCCATTATCCTTTTCTCATATTCTAATGTGGAGAATTCCTTGTTATTCCCTATCACAATCCTTACATCAATTGACTCATCATCGATAACGTCGAATGCCGAGATAAACCCTTGAGTAGGGCAAGGTCACTCTCACTCCTTTGTTTCACCACTAACATGTCGAGTTACACTTTATTCACACATTAAGTCTCTAAACCATTATACACTTGAAGCACTTACGACACCTCATAACCCATTCCTTAGGAAACCGTCGATCATTTTGAAAAATAGCCTCAAACTTATCATTCTTATCACATTTCTTTGGAGCGTTTATTATTAACATCGGATTTTGCTACGCCTCACATTTCCTCTTGTTTTGAAGAAGATATGGCACCGAAGAAAGCCACACTTGTAATGACCCAAGCGGCTATTCAAAAGTTGGTAAGGGATAGTGTAGCAGAGGCATTAAGGATTGAAAGGGAAACAGTGGCTGCTGCTGCTGAGGCCGCAGCTGCTGCTGAAGCCGCTAGGCTTGCTGCTACTGCTGGAAATGCAGGAGGATCCGGAGTTAAGAGCTGTTCTTACAAGGATTTCAAGAGTGGAGATCCCACTAAGTTTCGAGGTACCGAGGGAGCTACAGCCATGGTTCGATGGTTTGAAAAATTGGAATCGGTGTTTTTGCTTTGTAACTGTCCGGATGACAGTAAGGTTAAGTTTGCTACGAGCACATTACTCGATGGAGCATTGTCTTGGTGGAATTTTTATGCTCAACCGATTGAAATGGAGAATGCTTTCAAGCTTACTTGGGAGGAATTTAAGGGTTTGGTGACTAAGAAGTTTTGTCCTCGTACGGAAGTGAAAAAGTTGGAGACAGAATTCTATGAACTAATGACTATTGGGTACGATATTGACACTTACATTCGAAGGTTTCAAGAATTGGCCGTGTTATGCCCATCTATGGTTTCGGATAATGAGAAGCTACTGGAGGCTTTCATTGAAGGACTTCCCGAAATTATTCAAGGTGACGTGACTTCTTCTGACCCGCAAACGATAGAGGAAGCTATTCGATTGACTCAAAAGCTCATGGCTCAGGTAGTGAAGAGAGGCAAGTACACCAACACCAACCAAAACAACAACAACCCCAACAACCGCACCAACTACAACAATAACCAAAACAACAACGACAACGACGATAACCAAATCAACAACAACAAAAGAAAATGGGAAGACGACCAAGGAGGTTATAACAACAACAACCAAAACCGTAACACTAACCATCATCGACAACAGAATAGAAGACAAGAAGTCGCCAGGGTCTATGTTGCTGCACCAACAAAGGGAAGAGCTTATGCAGGAAACTTACCGCGATGCCACCAATGCACGCTACATCATAATGGTCCATGTGGTATATGTTTTAGCTGTCACAAAGTAGGACACCTTGCTAAGGACTGTAAGGGCAAGACCATAGTTACGTGCTTCGGATGTGGGGAACAAGGACACTATCGGAACCAATGTCCTCAAAACCAAGGTCAACAAGTCGAAGGTGCTCATGGGAATGTATATATGTTAGAAGGAGGAGGAGGAGCTCGTCAAGGTATCAACGACGAGGAAGACTGAAGAAGTTCGGGAACTAACAGTCTTGTTTCTCCTTATGTACTATGTTGTACTAAGTTTATGTTTTCCATCGTATCCGAATCTTTATAACCTAAGATGTACTACTTTTGCTAAACTACCCGTTGTAAAATATTCTCATCTATCGTACTTTATTTTCTTTCCGATTGTTATCACTTACGAGGATTTTAATTCTTTTTACTTTAACTATCATTTTAACGACACTTCTCCATGTTTTCTCTCCTCGATGTTCATCACAATTTTAACATCAGTTGACTCAACACCAAACAACATATGAGTCGATTAGTCCAAGCATTGCATAGTTACTCCTAAATTATACATAGCCTGATCACCTATGTCTAATTCAGGAAGAATCATGCAATGAAGGGAGTAGTAGGCTTATATGTGTAAGCAATTCCGTAATCGAGCCAAATTTTCAAAAGTCCTCCTTCAAACCAATTTAGCCTAATCTCATGACAGTTCTTGTTTGATGAGTTGTGAGATTAAGTGAAAATTGGTTGGTAAAAAGTCTTTTGAGGGTTTTGCTCGGGAATGGGAAAGTTTGCCACATCAAACCCTAAACCCGATAGACTAACACGAACTGAATTCAGGGACTGAATTCCTTTTTGGATGGGCGAATGTGACAACCCGTACTTTCAGGTCATTTCTGGACACAATTTATGCTTCACTATTTCAACATTTATCGTAAACTTGGTTTACTTGTTCCAAATTCGCGTAACCTTTGTGGTTTAGAGGCGAATTCATGATCATATCATCACGTACATTTCATATGGACTAAGTTTAGTCTACATTTCATTAACATCATTTGCAACACATTAGTTCATTCATGATTTTACATTTCACCATAAACGCGTAAATTTTTATATTTAATAATCGTTATCGCGTGAGTTATTATTTTAACATTTAACCCATTACTTTCAAAAATGATCCCGATGTATTTTTAAACTTACATTTAGTTTATAAAAACTATATTTTTAGTTTTCCTAGTGTTTCAAATTTATTTGGTACATAAATCGTTAAAGTTAAATTATTACGTTGTGTTTCTTAAAAATTATACGATAATTATTTTAGCACCCAAATTTCACAAGGAAAGTATTTTTACAATTTTTATCATCTCATTACATCCTATTTTGAAGCTATTAAAAACTTACTTGTACCAAAAATTTTCATTTACCTATACTTGTACATTTAACTACACATTGCTTACACTTTCTTACCAATTTATTCAAGTAAACATTATACAACATTTTATAAAAAAAAAAAAATATATATTTGGGAAGCAAGATCCCCAAAAACCGGCCTTGGGGTGGGCAATTAATGAATGGAGAAAATTTCTTCCTTGATAGTTTAACTTTATACTCCATGTACCTCCATTTCATTCATTCATCTATCTCATTTTTGTCAAGTAAAAAGAGTTTTCTTCCTCTTTTGTTTCTTCTCTCTAAACCGAACTTCCAAGAGTTTTTACAAGGGATCATCAAATTTTGCAATATCAAGATAATAAACAATCTAGATAACACTCTTTATTAGGTTTTGAAATAAAAACCAAGAGTGTTTATGATTTACCTTGTTACTTTCACCTCATCATATTCATTTGTAAGCATATTTCTTTCATTTTTATGTTTCCTTATCATTTCATATTCATCTTTTCATTTTTGGAGCAAGTATGCATGATATGTGATTTATACCATTTTGTTTCATGATTTTAGAGTATATATACATATTTGGTCATCCTATAAATATTCCCTTGGTATTCTTTGGTCTTGATGATGTCTAGGAACCCATGACACCCTAAGAAGGTGTATGGTAGGATTAGATTAGCTTTGGAGTTGATTTGAAGGGATTAGAATAGGTTTTGTCCGAGAAAAACTATTTTCGATAAGCTATAAATTATGTTCTGTCCTTGTTTCGAATTTCTGGAAAAACCGACAGTTGGTACGAAACTTTGGCCTTGATATTTAGAAAATATACTTTAAAACGAACCCGTGGCCTTTTGAACGGATAAAAACGGACTTATAACGAAGAAGTTATGGATTTTTAAAGTTTGACGACGAAACGTATACTTTTCAGAAAATTCAGCAAGCAGTTTTTAGTTTGTTTGGGTCAAAAACGAGCCTTAAGCTTCACAAATTATTTCGACTTATCAAAAATGTATTAGTTTACTTCGATACGAAGCTAAGGACATATTATACGTAGAAAACAGATTTGAAACGACAAAGATATGCACGTTTTCATAAAGTTGCCGTAACTATTATTTTCTGAAAATCTATATTATTTTTACGTTACAAGTGTTTCATTAGCTGTAACGACCATGTTTGCGGCTGTTTTTAACGAGGTTGTGAAACTTTTTGGAACGAAATGTCTTCTAGTAAAATCAAGTTCACCGGCCATATTTTTCAAAACGACAAGCTGTTTGTAAAGCGGAGTTATAGTAAATTAATTACGGATGTTCAAACTTGGCCGAAACTCATTTTCTGCACAACAATTAGCCAAAACCACCATCTTTAACCCTTAATATCTTTATGATCGAGACCTTTTGGACGAAAACTCCTGAACTGAAACTTCTAGATATCGATACAAACTTTCCAAAACAGTCGAGTTCGTTCTCTAACGATCGACGTACACCGTTTTACGACTAGTTTTCCAAAGCCATTTTTGTTAATTTCATGATATTTCCGACGACATTGTTTTGCGACGAAAAGTGGTAATTTCACCATAAATCATTATTAAACCATTGTAGGATGACATTTTGACGTAAAAACTTGAAAAGTGATTTTTGATTGGTCAAGACGTCAAACGAGTACTTTTCGACGATAAGTAATATTATCAAAATCCGCAAATGGTATAAAAAGCATACGAAATGCATGCATAACATTACATTGCAACTCATTACATATCATATCATTGGTACTAGGTCCCGGATAACGCATCACATTATACCTCAGTGTACTCACTCTTGTCATCATTCCAGTTATCCAAGTGAGTTTCATAGCCCCTACCTTTACTTGCTTTCATAACTGTTTTGGGGGAGATACATGCTCAAACTGTTTTCTTTTACTTTCACAAGTACTTTAAATTCTTACATATTACTGTGAGTTTTCATAGCCCCACTTTTAATTGTTTTGTACTATTTTTGGGGGAGATACATGCTCAACTACTTGCTTTCATTTACACAAGTACTTTAAACTTTTATTGATTACCGTGAGTTTTCATAGCCCCTACTTTTACTTGTTTTCATAAATGTTTTGGGGGAGATACATGCTCAATTATTTTCATAACTATCATGATTATTTGAAACTACATGTTTAACTGAACTGAATGCTTAGTCATGCGTAGTAACAGTTTTGCCACACTTAGAACTTCCATATCATATTCATTGAGCTAATGGTCTTGGTATATTCATTGAGCTAAT
Organism: Chrysanthemum seticuspe; assembly: GCA_019973895.1. NCBI lineage: Eukaryota > Viridiplantae > Streptophyta > Magnoliopsida > Asterales > Asteraceae > Chrysanthemum > Chrysanthemum seticuspe. The sequence goes on from BPTQ01000005.1 coordinate 50,430,065, forward strand.
GGTCTTGGTATATTCATTGAGCTAACGGTCTTGGTATAACATTGGGCTAACGGACTTGGTATATTCATGCACTAACGGACTTGGTACAATCATGGACTAACGGTCTTGGAACGATTTGATCAACACTCATATTTGTTATATCAAGTAAACATTGATACATTAAGTCATGAACTATTTTGTGCATTCATTTGACGATGTGGGCTTGAACATAAACTATATACATTTTGGCAATGGGTTGTGAATACACAGGTTGCAAGTTTTGTATGGGCGGAACTTGGAACTGAGTGGATTTACGATGCCTTTGCTGCATAAACTATATCAATTGTTCTTGTTTGCGTGCTACGGTTCTACGTCGTATAACGTTCTAAATCAGTTGACTACTGATACATTGAGTTAGGTGCTATTGATTATGTGCTATGGTTCTACGTCGTATAACGTTCTAAATCAGTTGACTACTGATACATTGAGTCTAGTGCTATTGATTATGTGCTATTGTTCTACGTCGAGTTAGGTACTATTGTGAATTCATTGGACATCATGCATTTGAACATAAACTATATCACATTTTGGCAATGGGTTGTGAACACACAGGTTGCAAGTTTTGTATGGGCGGAACTTGGAACTGAGTGGATTTACAATGCCTTTGCTGCATAAACAATTTTGGAAGGCTTTACATTTCATCATAAACTCTATGAACTCACTCAACCTTTGTGTTGACACTTTTTAGCATGTTTTATCTCAGGTATCTAAGGCATTCACTTCATGGCATGCATTTGGACACATCATGGAGTCGCGATGACGACGCGTCTCACTTGGGTTTTACGTACTTTAAAACATCGTTTGAATTGTAACAAACTTATTTCCGCACAAGTTGATTTACATTTGGGACCTACTTTGTAAACTCTGATTATTTTATTAAATCAAACGATGTATTTTTCAAACGACACTTTAGGTCGTTCAATATAACTGTGATTGTGATGCTATGACAGTCAATCCCCAGGAATTCCATTCCGCTGCAAAACAGGTAATTTGGGGGTGTGACAGATTGGTATCAGAGCTTCAGTTATAGAGAACTAGGTTGCATCATTGACCCTAGACTATAACTACATCATCATAGCATCTCATCATTTCATCACAAGTGCATGTTCACTTTGCATGCGATTTATACGTACATTTTTCGAGTTATTTACTTTCATTTCAAAACGATTGTCACATGGATGCCCTTAAATACCCATCCCATTATCCTTTTCTCATATTCTAATGTGGAGAATTCCTTGTTATTCCCTATCACAATCCTTACATCAATTGACTCATCACCGATAACGTCGAATGCCGAGATAAACCCTTGAGTAGGGCAAGGTCACTCTCACTCCTTTGTTTCACCACTAACATGTCGAGTTACACTTTATTCACACATTAAGTCTCTAAACCATTATACACTTGAAGCACTTACGACACCTCATAACCCATTCCTTAGGAAACCGTCGATCATTTTGAAAAATAGCCTCAAACTTATCATTCTTATCACATTTCTTTGGAGCGTTTATTATTAACATCGGATTTTGCTACGCCTCACATTTCCTCTTGTTTTGAAGAAGATATGGCACCGAAGAAAGCCACACTTGTAATGACCCAAGCGGCTATTCAAAAGTTGGTAAGGGATAGTGTAGCAGAGGCATTAAGGATTGAAAGGGAAACAGTGGCTGCTGCTGCTGAGGCCGCGGCTGCTGCTGAAGCCGCTAGGCTTGCTGCTACTGCTGGAAATGCAGGAGGATCCGGAGTTAAGAGCTGTTCTTACAAGGATTTCAAGAGTGGAGATCCCACTAAGTTTCGAGGTACCGAGGGAGCTACAGCCATGGTTCGATGGTTTGAAAAATTGGAATCGGTGTTTTTGCTTTGTAACTGTCCGGATGACAGTAAGGTTAAGTTTGCTACGAGCACATTACTCGATGGAGCATTGTCTTGGTGGAATTTTTATGCTCAACCGATTGAAATGGAGAATGCTTTCAAGCTTACTTGGGAGGAATTTAAGGGTTTGGTGACTAAGAAGTTTTGTCCTCGTACGGAAGTGAAAAAGTTGGAGACAGAATTCTATGAACTAATGACTATTGGGTACGATATTGACACTTACATTCGAAGGTTTCAAGAATTGGCCGTGTTATGCCCATCTATGGTTTCGGATAATGAGAAGCTACTGGAGGCTTTCATTGAAGGACTTCCCGAAATTATTCAAGGTGACGTGACTTCTTCTGACCCGCAAACGATAGAGGAAGCTATTCGATTGACTCAAAAGCTCATGGCTCAGGTAGTGAAGAGAGGCAAGTACACCAACACCAACCAAAACAACAACAACCCCAACAACCGCACCAACTACAACAATAACCAAAACAACAACGACAACGACGATAACCAAATCAACAACAACAAAAGAAAATGGGAAGACGACCAAGGAGGTTATAACAACAACAACCAAAACCGTAACACTAACCATCATCGACAACAGAATAGAAGACAAGAAGTCGCCAGGGTCTATGTTGCTGCACCAACAAAGGGAAGAGCTTATGCAGGAAACTTACCGCGATGCCACCAATGCACGCTACATCATAATGGTCCATGTGGTATATGTTTTAGCTGTCACAAAGTAGGACACCTTGCTAAGGACTGTAAGGGCAAGACCATAGTTACGTGCTTCGGATGTGGGGAACAAGGACACTATCGGAACCAATGTCCTCAAAACCAAGGTCAACAAGTCGAAGGTGCTCATGGGAATGTATATATGTTAGAAGGAGGAGGAGGAGCTCGTCAAGGTATCAACGACGAGGAAGACTGAAGAAGTTCGGGAACTAACAGTCTTGTTTCTCCTTATGTACTATGTTGTACTAAGTTTATGTTTTCCATCGTATCCGAATCTTTATAACCTAAGATGTACTACTTTTGCTAAACTACCCGTTGTAAAATATTCTCATCTATCGTACTTTATTTTCTTTCCGATTGTTATCACTTACGAGGATTTTAATTCTTTTTACTTTAACTATCATTTTAACGACACTTCTCCATGTTTTCTCTCCTCGATGTTCATCACAATTTTAACATCAGTTGACTCAACACCAAACAACATATGAGTCGATTAGTCCAAGCATTGCATAGTTACTCCTAAATTATACATAGCCTGATCACCTATGTCTAATTCAGGAAGAATCATGCAATGAAGGGAGTAGTAGGCTTATATGTGTAAGCAATTCCGTAATCGAGCCAAATTTTCAAAAGTCCTCCTTTAAACCAATTTAGCCTAATCTCATGACAGTTCTTGTTTGATGAGTTGTGAGATTAAGTGAAAATTGGTTGGTAAAAAGTCTTTTGAGGGTTTTGCTCGGGAATGGGAAAGTTTGCCACATCAAACCCTAAACCCGATAGACTAACACGAACTGAATTCAGGGACTGAATTCCTTTTTGGATGGGCGAATGTGACAACCCGTACTTTCAGGTCATTTCTGGACACAATTTATGCTTCACTATTTCAACATTTATCGTAAACTTGGTTTACTTGTTCCAAATTCGCGTAACCTTTGTGGTTTAGAGGCGAATTCATGATCATATCATCACGTACATTTCATATGGACTAAGTTTAGTCTACATTTCATTAACATCATTTGCAACACATTAGTTCATTCATGATTTTACATTTCACCATAAACGCGTAAATTTTTATATTTAATAATCGTTATCGCGTGAGTTATTATTTTAACATTTAACCCATTACTTTCAAAAATGATCCCGATGTATTTTTAAACTTACATTTAGTTTATAAAAACTATATTTTTAGTTTTCCTAGTGTTTCAAATTTATTTGGTACATAAATCGTTAAAGTTAAATTATTACGTTGTGTTTCTTAAAAATTATACGATAATTATTTTAGCACCCAAATTTCACAAGGAAAGTATTTTTACAATTTTTATGTTGATGATATTATTTTTGCCTCGACTGACCCCAATGAATATGACCGTTTTTCTAAGGAGATGGGCTCCAAATTTCAAATGTCAATGATGGGACAAATGTCATTTTTCTTGTGATTACAAATTTCACAAAGTCCCGGAGGCATTTTTATCAATCAATCTAAATATGCAAATTGATAACGCTACACGCGTCGTTCAGGGTCAAAGGAACTTCCTTTTCGTCGAGCAAGTTTTTGAATACCCTAGGCAGTGAACCTAATCGTTGTAGTGTAGTATTAGGGTAAGCCACGAGTATTGATATCGTTCTCTAGGGGAATAGGAATGCTAGTGAGAAGTTACTACGCTAAGGTTGGGGTTAAGGAAGATTATTTTTTAACTTTTTATATTTTTTAAGGAAAGGAAAGGTACGAATCTCGGGGTTTGGATTTGGGGGGTTGGTATTTCTACCGATTACTCTACTTATCTAATTATCTAATCTAAGGTGTATGTAGTCTATGTCTAATTATTGTGTGCTTGTATGATAGTTTAAAGATGTGTTTACTTAGGTTTTACTACTCTTTAATTATCTCCTATTGGTGGTTGAATTGTCACTTCCTTATTCTTAATTGCGTTGTGTGTCTAAAGTTGTAGGGTATGCGTTTCTCCCTAACTCTTTGAACTTACCAAAGGGTCTCATCTACAAAACCCACTAGGGATAATAAACTCTTACTCTAAGGCACTCTTTGGATGGTTTAGCTTAAAACTACTCAAGGAGTTATATTCTAAGGGTCACAAAGATTTAATCAAGCATTAAGTACACAACGAATGACCTATCACATTACTAGATCATTAATCAACTAAGATAAGAGACAACCAATCAATATTCAATAATTAAGCTTCATATTCCCTAAGCAAACACACAAGTAAATTAGCCGGACATGGAGAACATGCAAGCATACACACAAATAATCAAAGACATAATTGTATTAATGAAGTAAAACACTTATCTTGGTGTAAGATAGGGTTTGGAACCCTAAAATACTGTACACGACAGCCTTGGTTCGGTTTAGGTTTTTACTCCAAAAGACTACACACAAATACTGAAAAATTCGGATTCTATATATAAGATTACATTTGCGACGGCGTCACCTTATGTTTTGTGACGCCGTCGTGTCGCCGTCATTAGGGTCTCGTCTTGGCCACGTTAGACTTGAGACGGCGTCACCTTATGCTTGTGACGCCGTCCTCTTCAGCTTCTGACGCCGTCTGGATTGCATCTAGGCCGTCTGAGTTGCGACGGCCTACTCTTTTATAACTTGACGTCGTCACTTGAAAATAGGAGTTTTGGCTTCTGTCCCGTCACAAAATCCTCCGACGGCGTCGCGTATAAGCTGTGACGCCGTCACCTTATGTTTTCAGCAGCTTTGAGTGTCTCAATTCTGACTTTGGCCATTTTCTTCGTATATTCGCGCCATTTTGTCCTAATAAGTGCCATTCCAGCATTTTGCCTTCAAGAGACCTAAAAAGTGAAAATGAACGATATTAAGCAATAACGGATACAAAAGTGATCAAATAAGGGCTTAAACGACCCCAAAAAAAGGTACCTTTTAAAACCTTATCAAATATCCCTATACTTGGTATTTTCTTGTCCTCAAGCAAATGTGTTTTTAGCCAATTAATTTATAAGTTAAGGGTCATGAAGCATTGGTTTAAAACAGTCCACAACACATATAAGCCCCGCAAAAGTCATAACAAGCACGGAAATTACATACAAGCACCTCACATGGGGTGTTTGGATACTCACATCTCTCTCTGGTGTATATGTAATATAACAAGTTGGAAATGGAAGATAAACACTCATTAACCGGTCCTAGTACATAGATTACCATAGGCTTGAGAATAGATCAAACCTCCATCGCTTTGGAGTAAGCACCTAGGAAAGACTATCAAAGAGGTCTTTAAAGGGTTGTAATGTTAGGCTTACGGTAGGGAAACAAAGGGTTTGGTGGGATAGGCTATTTAGTGGTGGCAAGTCAAAAATCTTATTGTTACAAGCATACGAAGAATGGCGTTGCTAAGCCAAGACTGGACACTCTAGACTCTAGCTAACTGAAATAAACAAACATAAATTTAAATGATAGATGTAGGATGGTAGCCCGTATGTTTTTTTTTTTTTTTTTTTTCATACACTTTTACTCTACCATCCTCTGCGGCAACATCAAAATGATAGGGATTTAAAGGTACATCCCTACACTTGAGTTTTTATTACTCTAACACTTATTTGACCAGAATTGAAAAGATCAAAACACTTGGGGTATGTTATTACGCAAACAAAGGGAATTTGAATTTAACGTTCCCTTCCCGTCATTTCATAAACTTTAACTTTTCCCATGAATCCCAATCGTCCCAAAACTGTATACAAAGGATATGACTCGACTTAGCAACTCATGCAAGCAACCAGATAATTGAACTAAGGGTTTAGGGTGATAACAATAATGCACTAAAAGTGAGTGCATATAGGGTAGGCTAAGGCGATTTGGGTGTATATTTGGGGGTGGGGTGTAGACAATGATCTTCATTGATATTCCGGAAAAACCGAAACATCACGAGAACCACGAAAAGGATAGGCTCTGAGGGGTTAACTAGGGGTATCGTGTACTAAAGATGAGTACAACGCAAAGGGTGTGGGGGAATTACTCAACCGATGTGGAAGAAGTAATTATATTACGGGTATCAAACAAGGGTTATCCTAATGCCTCTTATCATTTAGTTATTCCTAACTACACAAGTGTAGTCTTACTAGCGATCTCGGAATGCATCACAAAACAAGTTCTAGAATCTAATATACTACCGGTTCACACTCTAAGCATTGAAGATGAATTCTTTTAATTCCTACTAATCTAAGGGCGATCCTCACATTTTGGGTGGAATTTAGGTGGTAAAGGGTTTTTGTGCTAGTCATGCAACTTCCTATCCGTGAGACGCTTTTGTTAAGACTAATGGCCCACACCTATATGTCATGAAAATTTTTAAATTTGGTGCCACAATTACCCTAACCGACATATTCTCATGGTTTATTACACAAATACAATTGGACAAAGCAAATATTCAAGGATAAGCATAGTTTCAAAGTTTCCGTTTTGTTTTCCCTCCCTACACTTAAACTGAACATTGTCCCCAATGTTCTCCGAAAGTATCAAAGTTATGATAATGGAAGGTAATTAAAAACGAAAGAAACTAGTACTCCCCTAATTAGCTCGGTAGGATCCGTGTGTGAAGTGGTGGTTAAATCTTTCTTGAAGAAGAATTGTGTGCGTGAAAAGCTCCTTCCAATCATATGTAACTTCTTCTTGATAAATTAAACCTGCACACTTGAAGAAAACAAACGAAACCTTCACGTAAAATCGGCGGTAATAATATATATAAGACTTGATTTAAACTAGGATATAATGCTTGTCGAATGGATGTTTACAGAATTTCTAGAAAATTAAGACCTGAAAAATTCCAAAAATTTATAAGTAGCTCAGAAAACGAGAAAAAAGTAATCTGTTGTTTTTACTCCTTCCTGACGCCGTAAGGTTATCCTGACAAAAACTGGTCTGCGATTTTTTGGAAAATTTACATCTTTAGAATCTGGAAAAATTTCTGCAAAACACCCATTATGACTCGATACAAGCATTTGACTCGAACAAACATACAAATATATCTTTTAATGAATTGTTATTCTCATGTTCATGTTTCTGTTGAAAACGTGTGTAATCCTCCCTACACTTATCCTTTATGTAAAATACCTTTATATGCAATTAAGACGAGGTTAAAAACAAAATAAAGCATTTTTACAAATTTAAACATGAGAATAAACAATCAATAAAAGACATATGACACTAACAAGCAAACAATTAAGCATGGGTTGCCTCTCACGAAGCGCTTTTCTTTATTTAAGAGTCTTGTAGCTAGACTCGTAGTCGTGCCCCTACGTACCGATATAACTAAGCCTATCCTCAACAATGTCATAAGGATCAAACTTATCATTCAAGTTCCTAGTAGTACGTTCAGTTAGATATGCCTTTTCAAACTTCTCTCCATCGGGATCATAGATTGTTATCCTAATGTGCCACTCTCCATCACCGTCACTAGGCGGTCTATCCCAATCCCATTTGTGTTTAGATTTCTTAACTTTCCACTTATTCATGACAAAGTTGACGGGCAAGCTTCCTAGGAACTCGGTCATCTTCCTAAATACTAAGGCGTCCTCGAACGGGTTCACTTCCATGTCCCTAGCCATTTCTTTTTCTTGGAAAGTTGCTTTACTAGTGAAGGCTTCATCTAGGTAAAAAGGTCTTTGGGGGCCTATGAGGTTCTTATCTATCCAAGGTCTATATCTAGAAGGCTCTCTATCCAACCTAATCTCATGTGGGATTTCCTCTTCTTTGTAGTACGTATGCTTTTTAACATCGTAAATTGACCTAGCACTCCCCTCTCCTACCACTATCTTGGACATCTTACAATCGATGATGGCACTAGCGGTAGCTAAGAATCCTCTTCCTACTAGTAATGGGCATGTCGGGTCCTTATTCATGTCTAACACATGAAATTCGGCCAAAAGAGTCAACTCTCCTACGTGTACTACCATGTCTTTTACTATTCCTACCGGACGTGCAACACTACCATCCGCTAGACCTAAGATGGTTTCCGTTGGTTTTATTTTACCTAAGTTAAGGCTTCTATGGAGGGACAACGGAACAAGATTGATGCATGACCCTAAGTCGGCTAGAGCGTCGAGAGGTTTGGAAGTTCCAAGCCTACACGGAAAAGTAAATAGCTCGGGATCATCTAACTTCTTAGGTAAATTATTTCGCACAAAAGCAGACCCATGTTTTCCAAGCTTAAGTTCTAACTAATATTTTTCTTTTAAAGCATTATAATAAGGTGCATGAGCTAAGACCTCAAGAATCGGTTTTTCTTGATGGAGCTCCTTGTACTCCTCCTCTAAACTAGGTTTGGATTCTTGGTTGACGGGTTTCTCAAGAGTAGGTTCTACCAATGGTGCAGGGCCTTGGTACCTCATTTTGGATGGCTTGAAACCCTTTTTGATAGCATTTACCGAGTGAACCGTTGGGTGTGAGGGGCACGGATGTACATTCTCCCATGGTGAACACGAACATGAAGTCGACAAAATTGAATTCACTTTTGGGTTCTTTATAGTATCACTTGGGAGTGCTCCAACTTCCCGTTCATTGAAGGCTTTTAAGAGGGCATCAAGCTTGTTTGTCATCTCGCTTTGTCTTTGCTTAAAATTTGCTTCAAGCTTAGTCAATCGAGTCTCTTGAGATGACAGGAATCTAGATGCAATTGCCTCAAGATTAGTGGGGTTCCCGGTGTTTAGAGAGTTGAACCTATTAGGTGGACTAGATGAGCTTTGGGGTGTGCTTGAGTTTTGGTTCCACTTAAGGTTAGGGTGATTTCTCCATGAGGGGTTGTAAGAGTTTCCTAAGTTGTTTTGTTCGGGCTTAAAAGTGTACCACTTCTTTCTCGCTCCGTCGGTACGCATGGAGGCGTAGTCCGCAAAAGCTTGTTCGGGGAGTCTTGTGCGATCATGAGTGTCATGGGGTCCACTACATAACTCACAAGGTAGAGTGATTTTATTCACTTGACGTGAGGACTTAGGATTTTCGTAGGAACTCATTAGAATTTAACTTGATCTTCAAGTTCGATCATCCTACGGTCGGAAGATTGTTAGGTAATGGGAGGCAAGGAGATTGCCTTAACGGTTTTGGGTAGCTCACGGGGGTCATCCCAACTTTCGTTGTCATAGAGGGCAAGGTCCTCTATTATACCCCATGATTCTTCCACGGTGAGATCACTAAGTTTTCCACCGGTCGCTTGGTCAATGGATCGCTTGGTGGGGAAGTTGACATGATCATAAAAGATTTGGACTTGGAGCCAAAGATCAATGCCGTGATGAGGGACTTTATGAAGTAAGTCCTTGAATCGAGTCCATGCTTCATAGAGAGATTCACCTTGACGTTGTTGGAACATCAAGATGTCATTCCTAAGCTTAGTGGTTCTCCCTGGTGGGAAAAATTGAGCAAGGAAGCGAGAGGTGAGATCATCCCAACTTGAGATGGATCCGGCGGGAAGTCGCTCAAGCCAATTACTAGCTTGGTCCCGTAGAGAAAATTGGAAGATACGCAGGCGCGTGGTCTCCCGAGTAGTAGCATCAAGGTCGATGGAATCGACAATTTTAAGGAAATCCCTAAGATGCTGATTTGGATCTTCGGAACGAAGTCCATGGAATGCACATCCGTTTTGCACCAACCGGATGGTGTCGGATCGCAGGGCCGTAGTTTGGGCTTGGTCGGGAAGCTCAATGGTGTTCCTATAGCCTAAGTGGCTTGGTCTCGAGTATTCACCAAGAGTACGGGCTCTTGGCGGGTCATTTGGTGGTGGGTTGATGAGGGGTGGTTGGTTATCACCTTCCATGATGAAAAGTGATGGGATTACGAACAAAGGTCACGAAGAAGGGGGATAGACTAAGAGAAAGCTAAAAATGAAAAAAAATTTACTTGATAGGAATCAAGCAAAGAAACCTAAACGAGGTGGACTACTAACTAGCTATTCTATTCCCCGGCAGCGGCGCCAAAAACTTGATAACGCTACTCGCGTCGTTCGGGGTCAAAGGAACTTCCTTTTCGTCGAGCAAGTTTTTCAACACCCTAGGCAGTGAACCTAATCGTTGTAGTGTAGTATTAGGGTAAGCCACGGGTATTGATATCGTTCTCTAGGGGAATAGAAATGCTAGTGAGAAGTTACTACGCTAAGGTTGGGGTTGAGGAAGATTATTTTTTATCTTTTTATATTTTTTAAGGAAAGGAAAGGTACGAATCTCAGGGTTTGGATTTGGGGGGTTGGTATTTCTACCGATTACTCTACTTATCTAATTATCTAATCTAAGGTGTATGTAGTCTATGTCTAATTATTGTGTGCTCGTATGATAGTTTAAAGATGTGTTTACTTAGGTTTTACTACTCCTTAATTATCTCCTATTGGTGGTTGAATTGTCACTTCCTTATTCTTAATTGCGTTGTGTGTCTAAAGTTGTAGGGTATGTGTTTCTCCCTAACTCTTTGAACTTACCAAAGGGTCTCGTCTACAAAACCCACTAGGGATAATAAACTCTTACTCTAAGGCACTCTTTGGATGGTTTAGCTTACAACTACTCAAGGAGTTATATTCTAAGGTTCACAAAGATTTAATCAAGCATTAAGTACACAACGACTGACCTATCGCATTACTAGATCATTAATCAACTAAGATAAGAGACAACCAATCAATATTCAATAATTAAGTTTCATATTCCCTAAGCAAACACACAAGTAAATTAGCCGGACATGGAGAACATGCAAGCATACACACAAATAATCAAAGACATAATTGTATTAATGAAGTAAAACACTTATCTTGGTTTAAGATAGGGTTTGGAACCCTAAAGTACTGTACAAGACAACCTTGGTTCGGTTTAGGTTTTTACTCTAAAAGACTACACACAAATATTGAAAAATTTGGATTCTATATATAAGATTACATCTGCGACGGCGTCACCTTATGTTTTGTGACGCCGTCATGTCGCCGTCATTAGGGTTTCATCTTGGCCACGTTAGACTTGCGACGGCGTCACCTTATGCTTGTGACGCCGTCCTCTTCAGCTTTTGACGCTGTCTGGATTGCATCTAGGCCGTCTGAGTTGCGATGGCCTACTCTTTTATAACTTGATGTCGTCACTTGAAAATAGGAGTTTTGGCTTCTGTCCCGTCACAAAATCCTCCGACGGCGTCGCGTATAAGTTGTGACGCCGTCACATTATGTTTTCAGTAGCTTTAAGTGTCTCGATTCTGACTTTGGCCATTTTCTTCGTATATTCGCGCCTTTTTGTCCAAATAAGTGCCATTCCAGCATTTTGCCTTCAAGAGACCTAAAAAGTGAAAAGAAACGATATTAAGCAATAACGGATACAAAAGTGATCAAATAAGGGCTTAAACGACCCCTCAAAAAGGTACCTTTTAAAACCTTATCACAAATGAGATTTTAAAGAAATTTGGATTAGATTCTTGTGACCCTGTTGACACTCCCATGGTGGAGCTTACTAAACTGGATGAGGACCTCTTAGGGATCATGATTGACCAGACTAAATATCTTAGTATGATTGAGTCCCTGATGTACCTTACTGCCAGTAGACCAGACATTCTGTTCGCTGTATGCATGTGTGCTAGATACCAGGCTAAGCCTACTAAAAAGCACCTTGAAGCGGTTAAACGGGTCTTTCGGTATCTCCAAGGAACCATCAACATGGTACTTTGGTACCCGAAGGACACCGGCATGTCACTAACAGCCTATGCAAATGCTGACCATGCAGGATGTCAAAATACACGTCGAAGCACGTCAGGAGGTGCTCAATTTCTGGGTGATAAGCTTGTGAGCTGGTCTTCAAAGAAACAAATGAGTACTTATATATCCTCTACTGAGGTAGAATACATAGCCATGTCTTCTTGTTGTGCTCAAATCCTATGGATGAGATCCCAATTATCTGACTATGGCTTTGTATTCAACAAAATCCCTCTGTATTGTGATAACAAAAGTGCCATTGCTCTCTCATGCAACAATGTTCAACATTCAAGAGCAAAGCATATCGACATTCGACATCATTTCATCAGGGAGCAAGTGGAGAACGGTGTGGTGGAACTTTATTTTGTAAGGACAGAATACCAATTAGCAGACATCTTCACCAAAGCTCTTCCTCGAGAACGTTTTGAGTTTATCCTCCCACGACTTGATCTAAAGAGTCTACAACCAGAAACACTCAAACGTCTTCAAGAGGAAGACGAGGAGTAAAAGTTTTTCTTCATCCTTCTCTTGTAAATATTTATTCAAAAAAAAAACTTTCAAAAAATCCATAAAAATTTGAAAAACTCGAAAACTTTCAAAAATATTGTCTTTTTTGTCATGTTTTTCTTGATTCGATTTCATCTACGGTCTTTGAGTTGTCATTCAAAGAGTGACACGGGTCTTTAGATGAAGGTCGAATGTACATCATTAAAAAAAATGTGAGAGAAAGTAAAACAAGGCTTATAGTCATTTCAGTCTATAACCCGTTTTTTATCTTATGTTTCAGAGCCGTGCTTTATCTTATGTTTCAAATCTCATGTTCTGATTCTAAAAACAAATGTTTGTCACCAAAAAGACAAATGTTTCCTTCACAAATATTTTTCCTTCTATAAATTCTTCTGAAAAATATTTGTTATCTAATGAAAACTAATAGCTTTGAAAAATAACTCGGACTCAATTTTTGAAAATCATCTGGACTTGACATTTTTCAAAATCTCTATCTCTCAATCAACAACTCATGTCATTGATTGAGGGGGAGAATGATTTCAATTAAATCAAAAGGTTATTTGTCACACAATTGGTTCAGACCAAGGCTAATTTCATGTTTTCAAAAGATACTCAAGCATGTTTAATCTTTGGAGTTTAATGTCTCAGATTTGATCCTTATAAGTTAAATGTTTTCATAAGCAAGTCACAATTCTCATCAAAAGCTTTCAAAATCAATTTAAATCTACAGATATCACAAATCTCAAATGATTTGAAAATTGTGATCGGGGGAGAATTTGTGATTTAAATTGGATTTAAACTGATAATTCGATAAATGGTTTTATAAGTATTTAGCAAGCTCTCCTCCCTTCATGTGCCAAACGATTTCAAATTTTCCATGCACATGTTAAGGGGGAGCATCTATACTAAACCAAAAAGGATTAAAACGTGATTGATTTGTTCCAAAGTGCAGGTTTTCCCTAATATGTGCAAAACACTTTCAAATCTCGATGCACATATTGAGGGGGAGCAACTTTTTGAAAACCACATCCTTTCCCAAAAATATCTTTAACTAAGTATGAAAAATACTAATCTTGATCGGGAAGGTGATGTCAATATTTTTAGAAAATGTTAATCAATGAATTGAATTCTTCCTCTTGCCTCCATGTGCCATAAAAATTTCAAATATTCGTTGCACATGTTGAGGGGGAGCTCTTTTTTCTTAAAAACAATTCAGGTACAAAATGCTTTGATAATTTATCACAAGTATCTGGATTGATTTTCAAATGGTTTTCAATTGGTTTCAATGGCAGATGAACAATACCAAATAGACCGACCAATTTACTTTATGCATGGTGTTATAAGGATGGTTAAGGTTAGGTATTCGTTCCCACGATCCCGTCAGAGCCGGAGGGATCTACCCAGGGACAATCCACTTGATAGTGTAGAAGTCCTTAGGTATGATGTAAAAAGGAGAAAAATGAGAATATAGGAAGAGTGCGGACTGAGACACAGCTAGTACTGGAACAAACCCAACAAGGTTCTAGTTATGAAGTCTCGGTAAGCACTGAAGGGGTTGAAGAATGAAAAAGAACTAAATGTAAAAGGGTGAAAAGAAATAGCCCTCCAATAATTCAACCTTAGAGCAGAAACCGGGTTCAATTTATATGCTACTAGTGCTTACCAAGGTAACACCGGTATTTAAGACAAGACGTCATGGACCCAGTGACGCACTGCACTACATCTTCCCAAGCTACTCAAGTTCCTCTAAAAAGGACTTGTTTCATTCTCACGGGGAACCTACATTATCTATCGACTTTCTCTTAGAGATGGTTGATATTGAAGAAGGAGACCCTCTCCCTAGTCTCCAGCATAGGAACCAAATGTGCACTATTGAGTCTAGAGCCACGAGATCATCAACAAATCTCATTAGGACACTTTTAATGAAGACTCTCTGTTTCACACAATGTGGAAAGAGAGAATATATTTTAAGAGTCCTACACATTATCCTTGTGGTACTGCCAGAACATCTGAGTGATATGCCAACATAGTCACAATGAAGATGGAAAGCCTTCTAGAGCCAACATCGGTAGGTGGCATGTGAGATCTATCCAATAGATCAACCATGTGACAACTGAATAGAAACAATAGGGCGATTCAAATTTATGAATCAATCCTGGTTCAGGTTATAGATTGACGGATACCTTTGAAAAACTGATCGCTGTGCTTAAAATTCTTTTCTCTAGCAGATCGACTGTGTATTAATGTTTAAAAAATAAAAGGTGTTTATGATTGATAATTGATTTTCCTTAAAACCTTCGTTGTATTGCAAAAACATTTTATTGAGCAGTACACGATTGTTTTTTCAAATCTCTTTTCATCAATAAGTGAATCTCAAATTCGTTGGTTCACTCACTCCGTGTTGTCTTCTTTGAGACGTTCTGGTTTGAGAATGGCTAGAGAAGTTGCGAAACCCTGTCAAGGAGATTCTTCAGAATTATATCTGATCACATGCAGTACTTGTACTGATCAACGGGGAACCGTGGGCCGTGTACCTCAATTCAACAAAAGTGATCAAAGACACTTTCGTGCTCTTTATTGCTAACTATTGTATGCAGGTACACCCAATGTTTGCAGCTGATCATAATTAAGAGGTCAATCCATAGCCGCATGCTCACACAACACACTCATTTCTAAAGAAATCATGATAAGTGCATCAACGACTCTGATATTTTCACTCCATGCTTCTGCTACGCTGCTGCAAATATCATGAATCAACTAAAGCTTCCGCTACTTTGATGAGAAGAAATCATGATCCAGAATGTGAGCATGTCGGTCCAATGTCACAACATCACATAATATCAAAACTACGAAGGAAGAGTCAGAGATGTATGGTTGCTGATGATCTCAAAGCTGTCTCACAACTCATCATCACGTGGATCAGTTAAAGACCTCCACTTGGATTAACCAAACATGAAGAATCAGAGATTACGAGCTACAGAGCTAAGAATTTAAACAAGAATCCAAGAATAATCAAAATGTAATATCTGTTTGTATTCATTGTAAATTGAGGTGACCTCCCTTAGGGGGAGATTGTTAGGATTTAGAAAATCCATTGGTTAAAGTGTCGGTCACCTCAAGTATTTGTATCCGTTAGAAAGCTCGTAGTCGTAGTCATGTTATGTTAATAAGTAATTAGTTAAGTAAGTACACCGTTGAGGATGGACGGGTCTTTACCCACTGTATGCCTGATGCACAGCCCGTAGGAGGCGTTTTATGTAAGATACTGTTAGGATTTAGTAAACCAGTTATTAAAGTGTCGGTCACCTCAAGTATATGTAATCGTTGGAAAGCTCGTGATCGTAGTTATTTAATGTTAAGTAGTATTTAGTTAAGTAACACCGTGGAGGACGGACGGGTCTTTACCCACTGTATGCCTAATCCACAGCCCGAAGGTGGCGTTTTATGTAAGACTATAAATACCCTCTACCTCCCAAGGTAGAGGGTTGGAGCTCATAATAATATTTTCACTTTCTCTCACTAAGTTCCCAAACCTCTAACTCTTTTTCTCTCTAAAACCTAATATTATACGCCTCATATTGATCATGGTTTGATGTATTTGTGAAATCCAATATGTTACAAATGGTATCAAGAGCCATGGTTTGATCATCTCTCTTACATATCCTTGGATTTCTAGTGGTTTTATATGGTTTTTGGGTTTGAAAGAGTTTAGTGGTTTTTGCATCATTTGGATCATTTCTTGTGTTAAAGTTTGAATTTTGAGTGTACTTTTGTGTTTAGAATCATTGTAAGTGCTTGGGTTTTGATTTGGAAAGCTTGAATCACTGTGGTTGGGCTTCTTTGGATTGAAAAGTGTTGTCTTTAAGTTTTTCTACCTAGCGACTTGGTTCTCGGATAAAGTTTCTTCGTAACGATTTGCTTTGTTAATTTGCAGCGACTTATAGTTGAAGTAGTAGCGACTTGAGCCTAGCGACTTGTTTATTTTGACAAGCCGACAAACAGTACAAAGTAGTGGAGGTTCCACTTCGGCTAGCGACTTGGTTGACATAGCGACTTGTCTCTATTATTTCTAGCGACTTGTCTTTGTTGTTACTAGCGAGTTGCTCTTTAGCGACTTGTCAGCTTAGCGATTTGGTGTCTTTAGCGACTTGGTCCACTTAGCGAGTTGTTCTTTAGCGACTTGTCAGCTTAGCGATTTGGTGCTTTATCGACTTGTGTTTAGAGACTTGGTTCATAGGGACTTGTGTTTAGCGACTTGGTTCATAGCGACTTGTGCTTAGCGACTTGATTCACAGCGACTTGAGGTTTTAGCGAGTTGCTACTTAGCGACTTGTCTCAAGGGTTATAGCGACTTGGTTGATATGTGTTTCTAATACGGTTTTCTCTTGATTTAGTAAAATCCCGTGAAAGAATCTATTTCCCGGTTTAATCATAGAGTTATAAAATCTCGTGAAATCTGTAAACATGTCTACCAATGTGCCTACAATCATCTCTACTGTAGCTTAGGACGTTCAAGCAGCTGGTTCAGATACTTGTCCACCCATGCTTGACAGAACTGACTATGACTCATGGGCTCAACGAATTAGGTTGTATTGTCTGGGAAAGGAAAATGAAGTCAACATTCTCAAGTCAATTGATGAAGGACCTTATCAAGTTGAGACAACTAGAGACATACTCGATACTGCTGCAGATGGAACAATGATCTTTGGATTGGACAAACCAAAGACGTATGATAAGCTCAGTGATAAGAAGAAAAATTGATTTGATGCTAATATCAGGGCTTCAAACATTATACTTCAAGGTCTTCCAAAAGATATCTACAAGCTTATCAATCACAACACTGAAGCCAAGGCTGTTTGGGATAATGTCAAAATGCTTCTCTCAGGTTCTGAATTAACTAAGGAAGACAGAGAATCACAACTGTATGATGAATTTGAGCACTTTAAGATGAAACCAGAAGAAAGTGTCTATGAATATTACGTGAGATTCCACAAGCTTGTGAATGACATGAGGAATATCAAAATGACCATGCCAAATATTTAGCTGAACTCAAAGTTTGTGAACAACATGAATCCTGAATGGCATAAGTTTGTCACCTCTATGAAGCTAACCAAAGGATTAAAGAACACCAACTATGAGCAACTGTATGCCTTTCTTCTTCAGAATGAGAGACATGCTATGTTTGAACGAAGGATTCTTGAACAGTTCAAATCTAAACAGGGAGAAACAAGCTCGTCAAATGATTCAACTGCCTTCTACACCAATGTTGGAATTACCACCAAAGCTTCTCAAGTCATACCAACGGGAAATGGGAACTACAAACTCATTCCAGATCCATCATACAAGCCTCCTGACTCAAACACATTCATGGAAAACTTCATCACTCAACTATCTCTCATGGTCAGTCAAAATCTGAATTCCCTCCCACACACCAACAATAACCTCAAAACTGCATCCAATCCCCAGAATCAAGCTACCGTCAGAGATGGGAAGGTTATGGTGAAACTAGTTCAAGGAAGGCAGTATGAACAAGGAAGAGGTAGAATTGGTGGAGGGTATGTGGCAAATCAGAATCGTGGAAGGATTGCAAATCAAGGACAAGCAAAGCCAATCAAATGCTAGAACTGTGGTGGTGAGGGATACATTACGAGGAACTACACATCTCCAAAACGTCCACAGAATGCAGAATACTTCAGAGACAAGATGTTGCTTGTGCAAGCTCAGGATAATGGAGCAGCTTTGTATGAAGAGGAATTGTTGTTTCTTGCAGAAGGGAATTCTAAGACATATGATGCTGATGTGGATGAGCAACCAATTTAGGAAATAGGTCACAATCATCAAAATGCCTTTCAAGTCGCAGACTGTGATGCATTTGACTCTGATGTCGATGATAAACCTACTGCCCAGACAATCTTCATGGCTAGCGTCTCACCTATGGTCTCTCCAAAGGTCTCATCACCACAACAGGCTGGTCCATCGAAAGATTCAATCATTTCAGAGGTATTAAAACTATACGATGAAGTTGATGAGCAAAAGATGCATAATGAAGTACAATCTCTTGAAACTTATGAATCAGATATTGATAATGTGGGTAATAGCAATATTGTCCCATATGATCAATATTTGAAGCAAAGTGAAAGTGAGATTGTACCAAGTGATGCATCTTCTGCAGTCAATGATGACTATGTTTTTGATGAATATACTGCTTGTGCCTCTGATGATTCTGTTATCTCTGAACTGAATGCCTATAAAGAACAAGTTGCTATTTATGAACAATGTGCTAAGTTTGAGTTAACTAGACGTGAGCAGGAAATGGATGGCCAAATGCGTACAATCATTAGAAAAAGTAATTTTAGAGAAGAAGTGTTAAAACAAGAGTTAAATTCCTTACAAGAAAAGCTTTCTAAAACTTTTAAGCAAAAGCAAGAACTTCAAGATAATGTTAAAGTGCTTAAACAAGAATTTAATGCTAAGGAATCAAAACTTTTGAATGATTTTTCCAATCTAAAAACTTTGAAAAACAAACTTGAAAATAAGTTGTACGTACAAGGGAATACCATTCAGACTGCTCACATGATCACTAAGCATAGAGTCTAAAGCAATAAGCATAGTATTCCCCTCGTTGAGAAACCCAATCCTAAGTATGGTAAAATAGCTAGAGAGGCTCAGAAGGTAATATATGATGGTAATGAAATCCTTAAGCATAGGCAGAAACTTAGTTGCGCTAAGTGCACTGAGGAAGATATGCAATTTGAAAAAGTCAACAGGGAGAAAATGGATAAGAAGCTTAAAGATCCTGAGTGTAAAAAGAAAAACATAACGTTCAAACCCCATGATTACACTAAAGAAAATTGGATCTCCCTGAACATGTTTAAGCCTCAAACTCAATTAACCCTAGAACAATTTTTTTGGAAGAAAGATATGGATAAGCAAAAAGCTAAAGAACTTGTTGAAACAAACACTCCCCTTAGGAAAATGCCTACAGCTACTTTGTATCCTCCAAATACACCAATGCATTTAGTTCCTAGAACTATTTCCATTAATAGTAAGACCTTAATCAGCCTGTGTTTTGTTTATCAACTATTTGTTGATTTTGAGAAAACATGTAAGAAAAGGATCACACCCACTGGGATTACTGAAGGGGGAAAGGGGTTTTGAGAAAACTAAAGAATGTTATTTAACCGAGGTCGTGCCTTTCTTCAAACAATTAAAAGGTAAATTTGAGAGTTTTCAAAAAGGAATAAACTCAGATATTAAAGAAATGGAAAAGGAATTTGATGCAATGATAGTTGAGGTCAATGATTATGAACAGGAACTCAAATATAATAAAGTTGAAAGGAAGAACTTGCATATCTTAAATGAGAACTTGATTTCGAGTTGTGTTGCTCAAGATGTGTTTTATACTGTGACTAAGTATTCTATTACTGCATCTCAATTTCATGAATTATCTGTTGCTTTGAAAGTTTCCCATGATCGTGTCCTTGAGCTTGAAAACAAAAACTTAGAACTAAATGAGAAAATTGATCAGGATGATCACGATAATTTGGTAAAACATCTTTCTAAGCTAGAAGTTGAACATTTTGATCTGCAACTAAAATATCAACATCTCAAAGAAAATGTCAAAACCTCAAACATCAAAACATCCTCAAATGTTCTAGAGTTTGATGCAGTTTTTCAAATAAACAAACGTGACGAACAAATTCAAGATCATTGTAACACGATCAGAAAGTTGAAAGCCCAAATTTCACAATTAAAGGGTGAAAAGAACAATGTGACTGGCTCCCAAATGCCTCCTCCTTTAGATTCTTAGTGTTCTCAAACTTTTCATCTTCAAAACTTGGTTAATGTTTTACAAAAGGAAAATGAGAGTTTTCTAGAAGAAAATGAAAAAATTAAACGACACTTTAAAGAGTTATATGATTCAATGAAAGTCACCCGTGACAAGAATAACGAAAAAATAACATCTTTACAAAAATAAATTGAGAATCTGAGGAGTCAGGAAAAAGGGAAAATGCCACTTGTCTTCAATGAGAATGTTGCATCAAAGTCATCTGCAGACTCTAAATATACTGTGACTGTTAAATACATTCCTCCTCATCTTAGGAATAACGAATTTGTATTTCATAATTATCTTGCTCGCCTTAAGGATAGTCTTGAATGTCTCTGTGAGATTGTAGAAGAAGACTTCATAAATAAGCCACTTGATAGTGAAATTAGGTTTGCTTGAATTCAGGCCAAACGATCTCAGGAAATGTTAGAATGTTTAATAGCAACATGTCCTAAATCCTTAGGTGCGAAAGATAAAGCTGTGATGCCTTGTTCCATGCCTAGTGCTAAGTATACAAACCATTCTATGCCCAGCATTAAGAAAGTGAATTTTAATGTACCTTCAAGTAGTTCAGATCCCTGCACTTCTAGTTCAGGAATGAAAAAGGTAGCCCAACCAACTAATGTTCCCATAATTCCCTCTACGGGAGTAATCAGTGACATTAAAGCAAGCGGGTCAAAGCCTCCAGGCAATATAAAGCAAGATAGGACCTCGCAAGCTAAGAATGTGCATTGGAAGAGAGTAAAAGACCACCCTAGGAACACTAAGTTTGAGTTGAATAAAACGAATCGTGTTGATTCTAGTATTAGCTATAAGCGTACTGTAATTAATTCGAATTCTGCTACTTTTGGCAAAACATGTAATGATGATTGCTTGGTTTCTGTTACTAATTAGGAATGTGGTGTGAATGATTTGATTAATTCTGTTAAATGCCCTGTTAAGATTGTTAATGCCATAAAACATGTTAAGAAGGCTAGAAAGCAGTGGAGAAAGAAGGTTAGAAAACATTGGAAACCCACAGGAAGGAAATTTAGTAACATAGGTTATCAGTGGATACCTACTGGCCGCAAGTTTAATCTTAATGAGTTGTGCCCTAAATTTTCCAAGTCAATGGCCATTAGAAAATGGATGCCTACTGGTAGAACTATTCCTTTAAGAAGTGAACATACTTTGAATAGGTCAAATACGGATACTAGCACTGCATCTATCCCTGATGATTCCATTGTTTCCACTTCTGATGTGGGTTTTCCAATCACTGTTACTAACCAAATGGAACCCATTCTTGCATGGGGATCCCAATTATCCAGTTATCAATTCTTGTCTGTGTTCAACTGCAGATCATTCAAATCGTTTTATGGTACCTGGACTCAGGTTGTTCCAAGCATATGACTGGAGATCGCTCGCGGCTCATGAACTTTGTGAGTAAATTCATCGAGACTGTTAGATTTGGGAACGACCATTTCGGTGCAATTATAGGTTATGGAGACTATGTTGTTGGTGAAAGTGTAATCTCCAGGGTATATTATGTTGAAGGTCTTGGTCATAACTTGTTCTCTGTTGGTCAATTCTGTGATTCCGATCTAGAAGTGGCTTTTAGAAAACATACTTGTTTCGTTAGAGAACTTGATGGTGTGGAACTGTTAAGAGGAACTCATGGTTCAAATATTTACACCATCTCTATCGAAGTCATGATGAAGTCTTCTCCAATCTGCTTGTTGTCAAAGGCATCGAAAACAAAATCATGGTTATGGCATCGTCGTCTCAATCACTTAAACTTCAGAACCATTAATAATCTTTCTAGAAAGGATCTTGTAAGAGGCTTACCCAGATTAAAGTATGAAAAAGATCATCTTTGTTCAGCATGCCAATTGGGAAAAAGCAAGAAATATGCTCACAAACCCAAACCCACAAACTCAGTAATGGAAGTTCTTCATACCTTACATATGGATTTATGCGGACCAATGAGAGTGCAAATGATAAATGGGAAGAAATATATTTTAGTCGTTGTGGATGACTACTCTCGATTTACTTGGGTAAAGTTTTTGAGGACAAAGGATGAAACTCCAGATGTCATCATCAAACTTATCAAGCAGCTTCAGGTTCGACTCAACAATACTGTTAGAATTGTTCAAACAAACAATGGCACAGAGTTTGTTAACAAAGACCTAAGTCAATTTTATGAAAGTGTTGGAATCAGTCATTAAAGAAGTGTTCCTCGAACTCCTCAACAGAATGGTGTAGTTGAAAGACGAAATCAAACTCTTGTGGAAGCCGCAAGAACAATGCTAATTTATTCAAAGGTTCCAATGTTTCTTTGGGCTGAAGCCATTGCCACTGCTTGCTACACCCAAAATCGTTCCCTTATACACACCTCTCATGAAAAAACTCCATACGAACTTGTCCATAAACGAAAACCTGATCTCTCCTACCTTCGTGTGTTCGGTGCTTTGTGATATCCAACGAATGACGGTCAAGATTTAGGTAAATTAAGAGCTAAGGCGGACATTGGAGTTTTTGTAGGTTATGCATCAAACAAGAAAGGTTACCGAATATACAAAAAAAGAACTCGAGATATCATGGAAACTATTCACGTCACGTTCGATGAGCTATCCGGGAAAATGGCTCCAGGACAATCAAGTTCTGGACCCGCATCACAACCTTCATTAAGTAGTCCTATTGGTTCGTCTCTTGTACAAAATCTCTCACCAGCAACTCCTTATGTACCTCTTTCATAAGATGATTTGAAGAAATTGTTTAATCTAATGTTTGATGAACACTATGAGCCAATTGCTAATGATCTGTCAATTCCATCAATAGAGGCTGCTCCTATATCCATTTCAATGAAGTCAACCCTTCAGTTTCGATGTCATTAAGTCAAGAAGCGCCTGCTGCTGATCACTCTGTCTCATCAACAAATCATCAATCATTAAGTGTATATCATGGAATTGTGTTTGGCACCTATGATGGAGATAATCCCTTTGCTACTCCTGAAGATGCCCCTTTTGAGAACATATTTGCTCCTGAACCATCATCAGATTCATCTTCATCAGGAGAAAACGACTCTGCTACTTCAGTTCCTCAACAACAGCCACATGAACACCTTAGAAAATGGACACATGATCATCCATTGGACAACATCATTGGAAACCTCTCTCATCTAGTATCCACTCGTAAACAACTTGCAACTGATGCCTTATGGTGCTTCTTCAATTCCGTACTATCTAAGGTCGAACCTAAAGACGTAAAAACTGCCATGAATGAAGACAGCTGGTTTAATGCCATGCAAAAAATAAATTCATAAGTTTGATCGACAAGATGTATGGGAATTAGTACCTGCTCCTGACTGTGCTATGATCATTGCTCTAAAGTGGATCTTCAAAGTAAAACTTGATGAGCATGGTGATGTATTAAAGAACAAGGCTCGATTGGTTGCAAAAGGATACCGTCAAGAGGAGGGTATTGACTTTGAAGAATCATTTGCTCCAGTTGCACGTATAGAGGCAATCAGAATCTTCCTGGCTAATGCTGCAAGTAAGAACATGGTTGTCTATCTGATGGATGTAAAGACGGCTTTTCTTAATAGAGATCTTAAAGAAGTCGTATACGTCAGTCAACCGGAAGGTTTTGTGAATCCAGAGCATCCTACTCATGTCTATCGCTTGAAAAAGGCCCTTTACGGTTTGAAGCAAGCTCCAAGGGCATGGTATGATACGTTTTCAAAGTTTCTTCTATCTACCGGATTCAGCAAAGGAGCAGTTGATCCAACATTGTTCACCAGAATGTCAGGCAAACATTTAATTCACGTTCAAATTTATGTTGATGATATTATTTTTACCTCGACTGACCCCAATGAATGTGACCGTTTTTCTAATGAGATGGGTTCCAAATTTCAAATGTCTATGATGGGACAAATGTCATTTTTCTTGGGATTACAAATTTCACAAAGTCCCGGAGGCATTTTTATAAATCAATCTAAATATGAAAATGAGATTTTAAAGAAATTTGGATTTGATTCTTGTGACCTTGTTGACACTCCCATGATAGAGCGTACTAAACTTGATGAGGACCACTCATGGATCATGGTAGACCAAACGAAATATCGTAGTATGATTGGATCCCGGATGTACCTTACTGCCAGCAGACCAGACATTCTGTTCGCTGTATTCATGTGTGCTAGATACCAGGCTAAGCCTACTAAAAAGCACCTTGAAGTGGTTAAACGGGTCTTTCGGTATCTCCAAGGAACCATCACTATGGGAATTTGGTACCCGAAGGACACCGATATGTCACTAACAGCCTATGCAAATGCTGATCATGCAGAATGTAAAGATACACGTCAAAGTACGTCTGGAGGTGCTCAGTTTTTGGGTGATAAGCTTGTGAGCTGGTCTTCTAAGAAACAAATGAGTACTTTTATATCCTCTACAGAGGCTGAATACATAGCTATGTCATCTTGTTGTGCTCAAATCCTATGGATGAGATCCCAATTATCTGACTATGGCTTTGAATCTAACAAAATCCCTCTGTATTGTGATAACAAAAGTGCCATTGCTCTCTCATGTAACAACGTACAACACTCAAGAGCAAAGCACATCGGCATTCGACATCATTTCATCAGGGAGCAAGTGGAAAACGGTGTGGTGGAACTTTATTTTGTGAGAACTGAATACCAGTTAGCAGACATCTTCACCAAAGCTCTTCCTAGAGAACGTTTTGAGTTTATCCTCCCACGACTTGGTCTAAAGAGTCTACAACCGGAAACACTTAAACGTCTTCAAAAGGAAGAAGAGGAGTAAAAGGTTTTTCTTCATCCATCTCTTGTAAATAGTTATTCAAAAATCAAAATACAAAATTACAAAACCAACAAAAAGCAAATAGAAAAATATAAAATTTTCAAAATCCATAAAAAAAATTATTAGAAAATCTTGAAAAATCCCAAAAATACTGTTATTTTGTCATGTTTTCCTTATTCGATATCATCTACGGACTTTGTGTTGACATTCAAAGAATTCACGGGCTTTTAGATGTTCTTCGAATGTACATAATTTGTGCTTAAAAAAAATTGAGATAATGTGAAACAAAGGCTTATAGTCATTTCAGTTTATAACCTGTTTTAAAGAAAGAACAGAGCCATGCTTTATCTTATTTTTCAAATCTCATGCTCTGATTCTAAAAACAAATATTTGTTATCTTTTTGAAAACTAATAAAAATAACTCGGTCTCAATTTTTGAATATCATCTGGACTTGACATTTGTCAAAATCTCTATCTCTCAATCAACAACTTATGTCATTGATTGAGGGGGAGAATGATTTCATTTAAATCAAAAGGATATTTGTCATACAATTAGTTCAGACCAAAGTTTATGTCATGTTTTCAAAAAGATGTTTAAGCATGTTTAATCTTTGGAGTGTAAAGTCTCAGATTTGATCCTTACCGGTTAGATGTTTTCATAAGCAAGTCACAATTTTCCTCAAAAAGCTTTCAAAATCAATTTAAATCTACAGAGATCACAAATCTCAAATGATTTGAAAATTGTGATCGGGGGAGAATGTGTGATTTAAATTGGATTTAAACTGATAATTCGATAAATGGTTTTATAGTGATCTACAAGCTCTCCTCCCCACATGTGCCAAACGATTTCAAATTTTCCATGCACATGTTGAGGGGGAGCATCTATTTCAAACCAAAAAAGGATTGAAACGTGATTGATTTGTTTCAATGTGCAGGTTTTCCCTAATATGTGCAAAACACTTTCAAATTTCTATGCACATATTGAGGGGGAGCAACTTTTTGAAAACCACATCCTTCCCAAAACTATCCTTAACAAAGTATGAAAAATACTAATTTTGATCAGGAAAGTGATGTTGATATCTTTTAGAAAATGATAATCAAATAAGTGAATCCTTCCTCTTGCCTCCGTGTGCCAAAACGATTTCAAATACATGATGCACATGTTGAGGGGGAGCTCTTTTTCTAAAAATATCAAAAAC
Source organism: Chrysanthemum seticuspe (assembly GCA_019973895.1). Classification (NCBI taxonomy): domain Eukaryota; kingdom Viridiplantae; phylum Streptophyta; class Magnoliopsida; order Asterales; family Asteraceae; genus Chrysanthemum; species Chrysanthemum seticuspe. The sequence goes on from BPTQ01000005.1 coordinate 50,456,706, forward strand.
AATTCAGGTACAAAATGCTTTGATAATATATCACAAGTATCTGGATTGATTTCCGAATGGTTTTCAATTGGTTCCAATGGCATATGAACAATACCAAATAGACCGACCAAATTTACTTTATGTATGGTGATATAAGGATGGTTAGGTTAAGTATTCGTTCCCACGATCCCGCCAGAGCCGGAGGGATCTACCCAGGGACAATCCACTAGATAGTGTAGAGTCCTTAGGTATGATGAAAAAAAGAGAGGAGAAAAGTGAGATATGGGAAGAGTACGGACTGAGATAGAGCTGGAATTGGAATAAACCCAGCATGGTTCTAGTTATGAAATCTCGGTAAGCACTGAAGGGGTTGAAGAATGAAAAAGAATTGAATGAGAAAAGGGTGAAAATAAATAGCCCTCTAATTATTCAACCTTAGGGTAGAAACCGGGTTCAATTCATATGCTACTGGTGGCTACTAAGGTAACACTGGCATTGAAGACAAGACATCATGGACCCAGTGATGCACTACACTACAACTTCCCAAGCCACTCAAGTTCCTCTTAAAAGGACTTGTTTCATTCTCACGGGGAACCAACATAATCTATCGACTTTCTCTTAGAGATTGTTGATATTGAAAAAGGAGACCCTCTCCCTAGTCTCCGGCATAGGAACCAAATGTGCACAATTGAGTATAGAGCCATGAGATCATCAAATAAATCTCTTTAGGATACTGTCAATGAAGACTCTCTGTTTCACACAATGTGGAAAGAGAGATTATATCTTATGAGTCCTACGCATTATCTTTGTGGTATTGCCAGAACATCTGAGTGATATGCAAACATATTCACAATGAAGATGGAAAGCCTTCTAAAGCCAACATCAAACAAGCTCTTGGTGGGTGGCATTTGATATCTATCCAATAGATCAACCATGTGACAACTGAACAGAAACAATGGGGCGATTCAAACTTATGAATCAATCCTGGTTCAGGTTATGGATTGACGGATACTTTTGAAAAACCAGTCGATGTGCTTAAAAAATTCTTTTCTTTAGCACATCGACTGTGTATTAATATTTCAAATATAAAAGGTGTTTATTATTGATAATTGATTTTTCTTAAAACCTTCGTTGTATTGCAAAAACAATTAATTAAGCAATAATCGATTGTTTTTCAAATCTCTTTTCATGAATCAGTGAATCTCAAATTCGCTGGTTCACTCACTCCGTGTTGTCTTCTTTGAGACGTTCCGGTCTGAGAAAAGCTTGAACAGCTGCGAAACCCTATCAAGGAGATTCTTCGGAATTATACCTGATCACAGGCAGTACTTGTACTGATCAACGGGGAACCGTGGGCCGTGTACCTCAATTCAACGAAAGTGATCAAAGACTCTTTCATGCGCTTTATTGCTAACTGTTGTATGCAGGTACGCCCGACATTTGCAGCTGATCAGAATGGAGAGGTCAATTCATAGCCGCATGCTCATACAACACATTCACTTCTAAATAAATCATGATAAATGGATCAACGACTCTAATATTATCACTCCATGCTTCTGCTACGCTGCTGCAAATATCATGAATCAACTAAAGTTTCCGCTACTCTGATAAGAAGAAATCATGATCCAGAATGTGAGCATGTCGGTTCAAATGTCACAACATCACATAATGTCAACACCACAAAGGAAGAGTCATAGATTTATGGTAACTAATGATCTCAAAGCTGGCTCAAAACTCATTATCACGTGGATCAGTTAAAGACCTCCACTTGGATTAACCAAACATGCAATAATGAAGAATCAAAGACTACGGGCTACATAGCAAAGAACATTAACAAGAATCCAAGAACAATCTTAATGTAATATCAGTTTGTATTCAATGTAATTTGAGGTGACCTCCCTTAGGGGGAGATTGTTAGGATTTAGTAAACCCAGTTATTAAAGTGTCGGTCACCTCAAGTATATGTAATCGTTAGAAAGCTCGTAGTCGTAGTTATTTAATGTTAAGTAGTATTTAGTTAAGTAACACCGTGGAGGACGGACGGGTCTTTACCCACTATATGCCTGATCCACAGCCTGAAGGTGGCGTTTTATGTAAGACTATAATTACCCTCTACCTCCCAAGGTAGAGGGTTGGAGCTCATAATGATATTTTCACTTTCTCTCACTAAGTTCCCAAACCTCTAACTCTTTCTCTCTCTAAAACCTAATATTATACGCCTCATATTGATCATGGTTTGTTGTATTTGTGAAATCCAATATGTTATAGATACTATAAATACCCTCTACCTCCCAAGATAGAGGGTTGGAGCTCATAATAATACTTTTACTTTCTCTCACTAAGTTCCCAAACCTCTAAACTTTCTCTCTAAAACTATTATGTACGCCCATATGAATCATGGTTTGATGTGTTTGTGAAATCCAATATATAACAACTTATAAGACAAAAAAACACATATTGCAACATAACCAACAATTTAGCAAGTTAATTTATAATAGTCAACTCGGATTCATTGTCTAATACAACCTGAAAATAATAAACTATTGATTCATTGTCTGATACAAGCTTCTACTGATAATTCATAAAATAAAAAAGATGAAGCAGCGTCCACTGAACAACCATCAACTTATGAACCTTTTAATGATCTATATACTTGTACTGGATATCCTTAAACTGTTGAACATGCAAAACATGAACCTAAAAGTGATGATCATACTGCTACTGTGCCTGAAAAAACAAGTATTCATACACCTCATATTCAAGTTAGATAATGTATTATTGCAGTTTCAAAAAATAAAAAAGATGTCATGTAATTCAACATTGAAACCTCACCTTAGATGGACTTTTTGCAAAAAGGGCAATTACAAAGTTGGTAATCTTTTCACTGTTTTTAAAAGATCTTATAAAACCACTAGCCACAAGACCACCATCACCACCAACCTTGTTTTCAACACCACCCTCTTTGAACGGAATTACATCACCAGCAAAACCTGCACATTCAACCATTATAGCCCTCCCCTTCCCATCAAAACCTCACTTAAAATTTGTTACAACAGCTTTGCCCTTTTTCTTTTGCAAAACATCCTGTTCCTCAACTAACTTTCCTTTTCCCTTATTTTTCTCCTTTTTGTTATAGAAAACACATTCACCCTCTTTCATAACAACCCCACCACCTTTCTCTTTTTTGTATTTTGATTACACTCGCCTGTATTTTGTTCCTATCAATCCCTGATGCAGGTTTTACTGACCAGGTTTTAATACTTATAATTTCTCGTTATACCTATGGTCTACCATAATGCGCTAAAGGTCAGTGTACCCGGTCGTGTGTAGTGTAGTATTCAGTAAAACTGAGGTCGTCCCAAGAGCTATGTGTGTGGATTTAAACTAAGTCTAGGTGTCACAGATTTTAATATGATTTTGATATAATTAACTACTAAAGCAAATAAAAGCGAGGGATGTGATCAATAGAGGAGAGGGGTGCTAACCTAGTTACTCATCCTAATTAGTAGTGTATACGCCTAATTACTTCCAATTACTTCACGTGGGGTCAAAGTCGCTAGGACATCATTTGGTCAGTTCGTCTTAACCTATCAGCAAAGGGTCCCACTGGAGAAATCAGGTGACCGTCATAAGTCCAGTTGTTCTTAGTCCCCTGAGCCAAGTCATTAAGTACCGCTACATGCTAGAGTCATAACAGTGACTGCCCGGACGCTAGCAACTTAAACACTCACCCCCTACTTCTTAAGTTCATCCAAACAATAGGTGATCAGTTGGTCAAATCGCACAAGCAGAAAGGGTCGTCAGTTGGTCATATCTTACCCTTCCCACTCAGTCTACCTACTTAGGGTCATTTGGTCATATCTCCTAAGTAACTAGCCACTACCGCCATTCAAAACTATCGAAACAAGGGTGGCTACCAACAAAATATGCATGCATACACTTAAAAATAATTATATGGAAGCAATGTAAATGCAAACAAAACAATTATTGAATCATAACTAGGCCAGCACCAGGGGTGCTTAGCCACTCATATTAACTAAAACAATCGATTCAATGTTTAACATTACGAAATACATGAATTGAAAGTAAAGAAAAGATAAAATGCTAATGCTTATCGTAGAGGAGTGATTTCTCCCTTAGAGATAGCTCCGTATGCTCCTCTATATCTGCCTTCGACTTCTTCTCACGTTCACTTGATGTTGTGTGTGAAATGGGATGCTTTGAAATGCTGGAAATCGTGGGTTATTTATAGGCCAGATCTGGTTACGCCATAAATAATGTTAAGAGTTACGCCGTAACATCCAATTCTTTGTATTTTGCACTAAAACTACTGGTTACGACATAACTATAGAAGGAGTTACGCCGTATCTTCAATAAATCTTGGTTACGCAGTAATTGATACAATAGTTACGGCGTAGCTTGTAGCGGCGCGGAACCTCATTTGACCTAGTTGGTTACGTCGTAATCTTTAGGGGAGTTACACCGTAATCTTCTATTGAGTTGGTTTTCTGAGCCACACTTTAGTTACGGCGTAATGTAAGAGAGAAGTTACGCCGTAACTGCTTCAAAATGAGCATACTTTGATATATCTTCAATAAAATCTCCAAATCTGCGTCTCTTTAGCTCCAATGCTCGTATTTTACCTGAAAGTGAAATATAGAGGAAAACAAGCGTAAATCCATATAAATGATATAAAATACGGGCATTATCGGGGGAAATTGACACTTAATATTCAAGACTATTTGATGTTATCAAATATCCCCCCACTTGAACTCTTCTTGCCCTCAAGTAGACCTTATTAGAAAGATTCCTAAAAAGATATCTCCCATAACCTGGAAAATATAAATCTACAACTAAGTCACCACCACTTACCGTCTGCCCAAAGTTCAAGTTTCGAAGTCGAGAAACCAGATCATGATATAATCAGGTAGATGTGCCATTAGAGGACGTCATGAGTAGACCTTATTAGAAAGATTCCTAAAAAGATATCTCCCATAACCTGGAAAATATAAATCTACAACTAAGTCACCACCACTTACCGTCTGCCCAAAGTTCAAGTTTCGAAGTCGAGAAACCGGATCATGATATAATCAGGTAGATGTGCCATTAGAGGACGTCATGATGGGCACACTTCCAACTTCATTATTCAAATGTGACCGAGGTGGCCTCCTCGATACTAATTCTATATTAAGGTAATAACAATAGTGCTTATAACATTGCACTTTACAATAACAATAACAATATATATATATATATATATATATATATATATATATATATATATATATATATATATATATATATATATATATATATATATATTCGAATCATTTTTTTAAGGTAACATAATAACATAACATTCTCCCACTTGAGATGAACAATATGAGAATTTGGGGGGTCTTCAATGATCTTTAAGGATATGTCGTTGACGAGAGCGTGATTCCCGAACCTTTCCACTTGAACCTTGAACTTAGGCAAATAATGACTTCCTAATTACAAATAAAGACTACATGGTAGGCTAAGGTGTAATGGTGTATCGAAACAATGTGTTGGGTGAACAAAATGAAAGAATGTCTCAGAAGGGTGTATCTAGGGGTATCTTGCACTAAACTTGAGTGTAACAAAGGGTTTAACATAGGGGTCGAGAAGTCGAGGTGACTAATCGATAGACACACAATGGTAGGCTATTTGGGTGATAATCCTATAATACTGCCTTCTTAAACTAAAAAGTCCAAATACATCGAGCTAACTCAACATACCTCGTCTATGGTCTCGAAATGATGTAAAGGCCAAGTTCTAAAGTTTACAAGCTACCGGCGCACTCATAATTTGGTGGATTAGGGGTAAAAATTTGGAAATGGATAAGGCTAATCTCACCATATAATATAGGGTTATAATGTGCTCGGCTAAGGTCTAATCTAGTTAGGTTAAGAAAAACATGTCAAAATTTTAAAAATGGCATAATTTTTCAAAATAAACTAGAAAAATGAGGGCAATAAAGTTCAAGAAACAATTCTACTCCCGTCCCCCCACTTGAATTGTACAAAGTCCCTTTTGTACTAAGCGTTAAATAAAGGTGAAGAGAAAAGTAGAATTAGAGCGAGAACTTCCCTGAAATTAGCTCCAAAAAGAAAAAAGGCCAACGAAAAAGAGTCGTGCCTTCGCATAAGCATGCACGAGCAAACATCAATCCCTGAAATCACACTACCGACAAGCATAATTCTAAAAAGAAAAAAAATGAAAAAGAAATCTAACTCACTTTCATAGGAATCACGGTTGCATTTAGCGTATGCAACAAGCCTTTTAAACCACTTGGTGTCCCAAGTGGATGAGTGTAGTCTCGTGAGGGCTTACAGGGAATATACCCACAAAGTTCATTTGAAAACTAATACAAGGTTATTGTGTTTAAAATGAAAGAAGTGTTACAGAGGGTAGTTACGTCGTAACTCCCATATGGAGTTACGCTGTAATTAAGCAAAACCTGAAAGGGGTGTGGCTACGGCGTAACCATTGCTGGGGTTACGCTGTAATTGGTAATGCTTCTCACAAGTTCTGCTGCACAAGGGCCTGTTACGGCATAACCAAGATAGTGAGTTACACCGTAACTCTGGTCGGATCAGAATGCTGTAGCAACAACTTTTTTTCGTTTTCCTAAAAAAATGGTTAAAAACACAAAATCCAACAGAAAGGAAATAAACCAAATGAAAGGGATAATTCGGGTTGTCTCCCGAAAGAGCACTTTTCTTTATTTACGAGTCTTTAAGTTAGATTCAGAGCCTCGGGGCTTTATGGTGGCCTTTGGACTTGGCCAACTTCCTCCATGTCCTTCATTAAGTTATGCTTGACCCAAGTGACATTGGTAGCAGTGCGGAGGTACTATTTACTCTCGATCTTCTGAATTTTGCAAAATGTTTCGTCCGGCCCCAAATGGTATCTAGTGAACTCATACTTTTCGGCTATAATTGGTGGCGGCCTCTTATACGGAATGCCAAGAAGTTTGCACCTTATTTGCTTATATGCTTCATTATCGGGGTCAGTGAATCCATCTTCGCCTTGTAGTTCAAGGTAGTCCAAAATCCATTCTATATCATCATCGTCGGACTCTGTACCTTTAAACCATTCACCGTCGAGTAAATCTTTCACCAGTATTCGTTTGCATTCCTCTTTTTCATTTCTCATTGTATCTTCATTTGTCATTTCACTAATGTCATTGAGGATTTCTTCTCTTGGTTCCTTTTTACTCATATATTTCTTCCATGTCTTTTCCTTGGTCAATGCATCGACTTTCCCATATTTTATTTTCACCCAATTGTCAAATCCTAGATTATCTAACCAACGTAATTCAGTTCTGTCCACATCATTTGTTGAAGTCCAAAAGTATTCATCCTCTCCAACCCTTTTAAAGTTGCTTCCTCCGTTGCATTTGTCATCATACGAGTTGCAAGATGCCCAAAAAACTTTACCAGGCGTCCTTATTTTCTCACACCAATGACTTCTAGTTACTTTGCCATGGATATCGCTAGAGGGATCCTCCATGCAGTAGATATCATCATTTATGGGTTTCTTATGTAGACAATGCTCCTCATAATCAATTTTGAGCTTCTTCAATAGGTTTAGGTTAATTTTAGCATCCCCAAATTGTATTGCATACCAATCATCGAAGGATAAATCTCCAAACTTAATGTCATGTCTTTCAAGCTCATGCGGGCATGTCCATTCCTCATATTTCAAATTATCACCCCCGTTGCAATATTCGCGGAAAGGATTGCATGTAGGCCATGCTCATGTGGACTCTTCATCAGTGATATATATCGGATTGCAATAGTGCCTAATCGGTAGTTCCTCCTCTTCTTCAAATGAGAGCTTCTCCAATCTTTCTTCATCAGTGTATGCAGGCCACATGAATTTTTTATCTTTGACCCTATCCTTATCGGTTCCTCCATCACAAATTTCATTCCTAGGGTTGCACGAAGCCCATAGATCACACCATTCACCCTTAGCTACGGGTATTTTCTTGCACCCGCGATACTTTCTTTTAGATGGTGACAGAGGACATAAGTTAATGTCATCGGACCATTCGTTAATAACCCGTGTCCCTGATTTGTCTCCCTCAAGAAATCTGCCAGCCCACGTATCCCAGTTACGCCGTAACTGTGATGTTTAGTTACGGCGTAACTCTGTTGTGTCATTATTATCAATATTCTTCGTAATTACACGATCTCTATCAAACACGTAGTTACGCTGTAACTCATAAGAGGTGTTACGGTGTAACTTCACACTGTCGCCGGAATTTTCACTTGAATCTGAACTTCTGGTGGGAGAATTGGCTTGTAACTTTGAGTCTTCATCAGAAAAGATGACCTTGCATTCCATGGTGGGTTTTGTCCCTTCCGGTTTAGCACTATTCTTCCTTACCTTCTCACTAAGCTTTTTCACCATTGTTTCCAGGTTTTTTAGGGTTGTGTCATGATTGGAAAGACTTCTATCAGTGTTTTCCTGGAATTCTTTTAGCCATTCATCTTGTTCCTTTTGTATTTGGGCTGCAGTCTCCAGAAATTGTTAATGGTCTCTTCAATATTGGGCCTTTTTTCTCTATAAGGCCCACGGTTATAGTTTCCAGCAGGTCCTCCACGATAGCCATTACTCTTTCGATTATCTCCGTAAAACGGTCGATTTTCTCCATATTTAGCTTCTTCGATTGTGTTTTCTTCATTAATGTGAGGACAATTCTTGTTGAGATGTCCTCCACCACAGCTTCCGCAACCTATTTGGATGGCATGAACAGTTTCTCTGATTTTTAGCATATCTCGACTCAGATTTTCAATTTTGCTAGTTATGGCTGCAATTCCGTCAAGATTTCCGCCTTGGTTTCTTTTGCTTCCTCCATCGTGCCATTTCTGGGAATGATCAGCCATTTTTTGGATAGCTTCAATTGTAAGAGTAGGAGTCATGCTCGGAATTGGTCCTTGGTAGTCCAACATCTGTCTTGTAGTCACATTTATTCCTTTGTAGAAGATGTTGACCTTTTGTTGGTTGTTTAGATCATGTGTAGGACACTTGTAGAGGAGATCGTTGTATCTATCCCAGGCTTGATACAACGTTTCATCATCTTCTTGTTTGAAATTATGGATCTCCAAAAGCTGGTTAGATATCTTGGACGGAGGACAATATCTCTGAATGAAGTGCTTCTTAAGTAGAGCCCATGTATCAGCTGCCCCGGCGGGCAATCTTTCGATCCATCTTCTTGCAGCCCCTGTAAGAGTCATGGGGAACACCCTTAGCATAACAACGTCATGAGATACACCCGGAATGTTGAAAAGGCTCGCGATGTACAAGACATTCTCAACGTGCTCATACGAATCTTCGTCCTTGTTTCGTGAAGAACGGTTATCACGAAGCTCCCTCATAAATTGATCTTTAATCTCGAAACAGACATTAGCTCCAATTGCCGGTCTTACGAGCTTCGACCCTTGTTCTTCTCTTGTCAACGCCAAATATTCCTCAAGAGTGAGGTCATCAATGTTAACAATTTCCACGGTACTTGAAACTTGAAAAGAGATCGTGAGAAATTGAGAAAATTTTAAAACAAAACAAAAATGAAAGACTTAATAGAAATCCAAATATAACTCCCCGGCAGCGGCGCCAAAAACTTGATGCAAGTTTTACTGACCAGGTTTTAATTTTATAATTTCTCGTTATACATATGGTCTACCTTAATGCACTAACGGGCAGTATACCCGGTCGTGTGTAGTGTAGTATTCGGTAAAACAGAGGTCGTCCCAAGAGCTATGTGTGCGGATTTAAACTAAGTCTAGGTGTCACATATTTTAATATGATTTTGATATAATTAACTACTAAAGCAAATAAAAGTGAGGGATGTGATCAATAGAGGAGAGGGGTGCAAACCTAGTTACTCATCCTAATTAGTAGTGTATACGTCTAATTACTTCCAATTACTTCAGGTGAGTTCAAAGTCGCTAGGACAACATTTGGTCAGTTCGTCCTAACCTATCAGCAAAGCGTCCCACTGGAGAAATCAGGTGACCCGTCATAAGTCCAGTTGTTCTTAGTCCCCTAAGCCAAGTCATTAAGTACCGCTACATGCTAGGTTCATAACAGTGAGTGCCCGGGCGCTAGCAACTTAAACATTCACCCCCTACTTCTTAAGTTCATCCAAACGATAGGTGATCAGTTGGTCAAATTGCACAAGAAAAAAGGGCCGTTAGTTGGTCATATCTTACCCTTCCCACTCATTCTACCTACTTAGGGTCAGTAGGTCATATCTCCTAAGTAACTAGCCACTACCGCCATTCAAAACTATCGAAATAAGTGTGGCTACCAACAAACTATGCATGCCTACACTTAGAAATAATTATACGGAAGCAAATTAAACACAAAAAAACGATTAAGGAATTACAACTAGGCCAGCACCCGGGGTGCTTAGCCGCTCATATCAACTAAAACAATCGATTCAATGTTTAACATTACGAAATACATGAATTGAAAGTAAAGAAAAGATAAAATGCTAATGATTATCGTAGGGGAGTGATTTCTCCCTTGGAGATAGCTCCGTATGCTCCTCTAGATCTGCCTTCAACTTCTTCTCACGTTCACTTGATGTTGTGTGTGAAATGGGATGCTTTGAAATGCTGGAAATCGTGGGGTATTTATAGGCCAGATATTGTTACGGCGTAACTAATGTTAAGAGTTACACCGTAACATCCAATTCTTCGTAATTTGCACTAAAACTGCTAGTTACGGTGTAACTATAGAAGGAGTTATGCCGTATCTTTAATAAATCTTGGTTACGCCATAATTGAAAAAATTGTTACGTCGTAGCTTGTAGCGGCGCGAAACCTCATTTGACCTAGTTGGTTACTGTTAGGATCCAAATAATATTGTGTTTGATGATTCGGGTGGTCTTGGGAGATCAAAATACATGTTAGCCATTAGAGAGAGAAAGTTAGAGAGTTGGGTGTTTCTTGGTAGAGAGTTACACAAATGAAAGATTAGATTCAAATGAAGCACCACCCCTTCCATGGATGGAAGGGGTATTTATAGTTACAAGAAATACGACCTCCTATCGGCCTGTGGATCAGGGATACAGTGGGTAAAGACCCGTCCTTCCTCCACGGTGTTTCACTAAACTAAACTAAGCTACTAAATAACTAATAAACTGCTAAGTAACGTAAATAACGAAAAATCTACTAGCTAACATATGCTAGACCTTTATTGGGGTGACCGACTCTTTAACATGGAATTTTCTAATTCCTAACAATCTCCCCCTAAGGGAGGTCACCCCATGAAATACATTTTTGCTTACTAGCATTCTATCTTTGACTTCGTTCAGGAGCTCGTAGACTTGAATTCTTCAAATTCTGCAATCTTTGTGCTTTTGTAGCGATTCTTCAAGTCCGCATTGATTAGTACTTTCAGTGGAGGCCTTTAACTGATCCACATCTTTGATGATCTTCGAGCTTTCTTTGAGATCATCAGCCACAGTAAATCTCTCTGGATCATCCATAGTAGTGTTGCCTTCATGTGAAGTTGTGACATTTGGACCGACATGCTCACACTTTTGAATCATGACATCTTTCCATCAGAGTAGCGGAAGCCTTACTGGTTCATGATATTTGCAGCAGTGAAGCAGAAGCATAGTATGAAATATCAGAGCCAGGTTATGTAGATATGCACCAGTCATGATTTCTTCAAATTAAGTGTGGATGCTGTGAGCATGCGGCTTTGGATTGACTCCTCAATTCTGATCAGCTGCAACCGTCCAAGTGTACCTGCAAACAACAGTTAGCAATAAAGCACACGAAAGTGTCTTTGACCACTTTCGCTGAATTGAGGTACACGGCCCACGGTTCCCCGTTGATCAGTACAAGTACTGCCTGTGATCAGGTAGGATTCCTAAGAATCTCCTTGACAGGGTTTCGCAGCTGTTCTAGCTGTTCTCAAACCGGAACGTCTCAAAGAAGACAACACGGAGTGAGTGAACCAGCAAATTGAGATTCACTGATTGATGAAAAATGATTTGAAAAACAATCGCGTATTGCTTGAAGAAAGAGTTTTGCAATACAACGAAGGTTTTATGAGAAAGATCAATTTTCAATCAAAATACTTTTTGTATTGGAGAATGAGTACGCATTCGACGTGCTAGCGAAAAGAAGAGATTCGCACATCGAACGGTTTTTCTAAAAGTATTTTTCAATCAGATATACTTTTTGAATTTGAAATGAGTACACATTCGACGTGCTAGAGAAAAGAAGGTTTGCACATCGAACGGTTTTTCCAAAAGTATTCGTCAATTCCATTCCTGGACCAAGGTTGATTCACAAGTGAATCGCCCCATTGTTTCTATCCAGTTGTCACAAGCTTGATCTTATGAAAGATCTCACATGCCACCTACCAAGAGCTTGTTTGATGTTGGCTCTAGAAGGATTTCCATCTTCATCGTGAATACTTTTACATACCACTCAGATGTTCTGGCAATACCACAAGGATAATGCGTAGGACTCTTAATATATACTTACTTTCCACATTGTGTGAAAAAGCAAGTCTTCAAGAATTTATTGTCCTAACGAGATATTGTGGATGATCTCTTGGCTCTAGACTCAATCGTGCATATTTGGTTCCTGTGCCGGAGACTAGGGAGAGGGTCTCCTACTTCAATATCAACCATCTCTAAGAGAAAGTCGATAGATTATGTCGGTTCCCCGTGAGAATGAAACAAGCCCTTTTAAGAGGAACTTGAGTGGTTTGGGAAGTTTAGTGTTGTGCGTCACTGGGTCCATGATGTCTTGTCTTCAATACCAGTGTTACCTTAGTAACCACCAGTAGCATATGAATTGAACCCGGTTTCTGCCCTAAGGTTGAATTGATGGAGGGCTATTTATTTTCACCCTTTTATCATTCATTTCTTTTTCATTCTTCAACCCCTTCAGTGCTTACCGAGACTTCATAACTAGAACCTTGTTGGGTTTATTCCAGTACTAGCTCTGTCTCAGTCCGCACTCTTCCCATTTCTCATTTTTCTCCTTTTTTCAATAATCCTAAGGACTCTACACTATCTAGTGGATTGTCCCTGGGAAGATCCCTCCGGTTCTGGCGGATCGTGGGAACAAATACCTAACCTAACCATCCTTATAACTCCATGCAAAAAATAAATTGGTCGGTCTTTTGGTATTGTTCTTTCCTTCATGAAACCAATTGAAAAATCATTTGGAAAAACAATCAAGGTACTTGTGATACGGGATCAAAGCATTTTGTACCTCAATAGTTTTGATCATTTAGAAAACCTCCCCCTCAACATGTGCGTATGATTTAGAAATTGTTCAGCACAAGGAGGCAAGAGGACTTTGAAGTATTTTCTTTGATCACAATTTTCATATGAAAAAGCCATTTGATTTTCATGGTAAAATTCTCCCCCTCAATATGTGCATAGAATAAGTGAAATCATTTTTATCACATAGAGGCAAGAGTTCATTTGAAGCACATCCACAATCACAAAATCCATTAAGAAAACCATTTGAAAACACAATCAAGGTACTTTATAATCTCTTTTTAAAAAAACTTTTGTACCTCGATGGTTTTGCTCCCCCTCAATATGTGCTTCGAGACGAAAGCGTTTAGCACATACGAGAGAGCAGCCTGCACAATTGAATCCAAACGATCAACTTTTATCAAATTTCATATTAAATCACAAATTCTCCCCCGATCAAAAATATCAAACCCTTTGAGATTTTGGATCCCAAGTGATTTAATAAGGTTTAGAAAACATGGGAGAATATGTGGCCTTGTTTAAATACTCATCTGGTTTTTGGATAAATCCTCCTCCTCAACATGTGCATTGTGTATTTGAAATCGTTTGGCACATGGAGGCAGGAGTGCCTATAAAGGACTAAAACCAATTCCATTTAAAACAGATTTGAGATTTAAAACACGATCTCTACCCCGATCAGAAATATCAAACCATTTGAGATTTGTGATCCCAACTGATTTAAATCATTTAGAAAAATTTGGGGAAAGACGTGGCAAGATTCAATTTTGAAAGATGACAGATACGGACCATTTTAAGACATTAAAGATTGTTAGTGTCAGGTATGATAGTTTTTAAGAGATCTTTTAAGTAAAACAAAACAATTTCACAATCAAACAAGAACAGAAAAGATTTCATTTTGAAAGACCTTGATTCTAAAGAAAAAATCATACCATGACATAACATTAAATCTTTAGATCACCACTTTTTGTTGTACAAAACGGAACTTTTGTGAAGAAACATCGTTTGAAAATATTTTATTTTAAATCACTCTCCCCCTCAATCCATGACAGAAGTCAATAATTGAGTGACTTAGGTTTTGATAACATGAAGTCCGGTGATTTTCAAAAATTAGTCCAATATATTTTCAAAACAATATTTTTCCATTCTCAAAACAATATTTATCAAAGTTTTAGAGAAATGGTATCATCACGATTATCCTGCACAAAGATATGTTAGGTGGTTGAGGAGCTTCTGTTGATGCTATAGGGCTTGGAAGAAAAACCGTCTGCTGATGCAGTGAGACTTCTTCTTACGTTGCATTTTGAATGCCAACTGAGGTCAAATTAAGCTCCGTTTCTTCACTTGCTGAAGAAAACCATCTGCTGATGCAGTAAGACCTCTTACGTTGCATTTCATGCCAACTCTCCATTGAAGTCCAGTTAAGCTCCGTTTCTTCATTTGTCAACCCAAGATATCGTTACCCTTTCCTTGCGGCATCCAATCATCTTCAATTGTGGGATCCGGATCGGGAACATTCTTATAACCAAAATACCTGCATACGTTAGTGAACACACATACAAATATATGGTGGTCGACATCACCCATAACAGCAATCGACTAATCAAAGTCAATTCAACATAACAATCAGATCATATATAGCATGGGAGTAATGTGTTCATCAAACTTTAATCATCTAAACCTAACAATCATATCCTAGAAACCTAGTCCTTCAACATAGGCAATTATATTTTTTTCAGATAAACACGTAGGATAATTAAGAAAGTCCGTTAGATGATATAACTTTGAAAAATATTCTTCCCCTCAATCAATGACTCTTTTTCTTGAAAAGTTTTAAAAGTGTTGAAGTCATCGATTGAGTTTTTGCGAATTAATACGAAAACTCTGATCCTGATTGATTTTTTCAAGCAACTCATTTTACCACCAATTTTTTGAAATACAACAAATATTTTTCTGAAGAATTATAGACGGAAAAACATTTGTGTAGGAACAGCAGTCCTTCGACATACTTTCCTTAAATTGTTTTAGGATAAGTGCACGAAATATTTTGAAAATAGTTTAAGCGTAGCACTTTCCTTCCTTGAAGAGCGGGTTGCTATCTGAAATAATAGCAAACCATAGTTTTAGCACGGGTTACAGTCTGAAGTAACTGCAAGCCATCATTAAAGCCCGGGTTACAGTCTGAAATAACTGTAAGCCATTTGATTTGTGACATGTTTTGGAAAGAAATATTTACACCTCCTGCTCGAACTTCATCTATGGTCCCGTGCCATTATTGAATGACATTTCTAAGACCGTAGATGTTATCGATACCAGAAGACATGTCTTGAGAAAACAATATTTTTGGTCTTTTTCAAGTTTTCTGATTTTTATGGTTTTTGAAGATTTTATATTTTTCTATTTTCTTTTTCTTGGTTTTATATTTTTGTATTTGGTTTTCTGAAAAAATATATACAAGGATAGAGTAGATGATATAGTTAAAGAAGATGATGATACGAGTACCGAGATAAGGATATCGAGCAGCACGTCGTAGAAGATAGAAGTCATCAACTCTTAAACATTCACCACCAAAGCTTCCAGGGCTCTTGAATCGAAGAAAGAAATTGAACCATCTGAAAGTGAGACTCTGGCAGCTTCCCCCCAAACCGAAAATCCATTAGATGAGCAGATTCGAAGCTCTATTTCAAGCTTGCCTTAGCCAGGTGCACAGAGATGCACACCATAATCATAAATCCCGCTGCTCCATTTAAGACCGATGATCGAGATTCTCCGTTCGAGGTTATATCATCCAATAGAAGAACAGCAACGTATCATCTCATACATAAAATAATCTTCTCAAATTTCATAACCACTGAAGTCTGTAGCAATCCATTCCAAAAAGGTGTCAAGAGACCACTTCCCCCACGTAGTTGAATTGATGCAGTCAGTCTCTTAGACTAGAGCTCACGAACCCGAACACACAAACCCGAAGATAAAGAAACTTATACCATCGAAGTAGCAGATTAAGTCCAATAGCTAAAGAATAACCCCGATGTATACTTTTCTCTCCTCCTGAAGAAAGTGCATGAAGCTCAAGAACCCGAAGTACCCGAATGCCCAAAGAGAGAACAACCGATAACATTGAAGAAGCAGGCCGAATCACTGATTATCTCTGCGGGTGACAATCTCTGCGGATGTCAACACCGGAATAAGTGATTATATCTCTGAATCACAGATTAAGCCCTCAAGTGAGACAACTGAGCATCCCCAATGTACACAATCTCTATCATCACACACTTTTGTACCTCTTTTATCTTCAGAAACTTTCTATTACATCACTTCCCTCACGTAGTTGGAATAATAACACCAAAAGCCTTGATGAGTAAAACCTTGAGATTCTCTGCGGTCATGACAAATGTCTTCCCGGGATATCTTCAATCACTTAGAAGAGTTAAGTTCATCAAGTTTACTCGCCATGAGTCAAACCTTGAGTTTCTCTGCGGTAATAACATTTGTCTTCCCGGGATATCTTCAATCACTTAGAAGAATTAAGTTCATCAAGTTTACTCGCTTTGTGTTTAGATGTGAGTCTCCTTCCCCGTTTCTGGTTTTGATGATTCAGAATCAGCAACTCTTTGAATGCCCAAATACTTGAAATTTGTTGAGAAGATCGCTTGAAGTCTTTGTGAGAATCAACTTGCTGAAGACTCGCTCTGACAATTTATATCAACCCTTCTGTAGACAAATTGTTGTGACCACTGAAGAAGAAAACCCGCTATACCATACTTGAAACTGAAGTCAACTTCCCCACATTTGTATCTTAAGCTTGCACCTAATGATGGAAGAACGGTGTAGAGAATTTATGCTTCAAGCAAATCTCTAAGTACTCACTACCCAAACAAAGTATGAGACATTAACACCTCTTGCGATTATCCACACCGTCATATGCGTGTGACACTGAGTAAAACAAAGTAACTCCTAATTGTGATAGTTAACCAGGTCTTCAACCATCCACCTCGACTGCTGGTAACTAGATAAACCAAGTCTTCAACTCAAATTCTTAAGCCCGAGCAAGTTATCGAATAAGAACACGCCTTTGTGAAAGTCAACTTCAATCTCAAATAAGTGATAAATGATTAACTCCGAAGTAATCAACTTGAATCAGATGTCCAAACGAAATAGTCAATAACAACGTCTAGAGGAGTCACTGCTAACGAATATGAGCAAATCTAATTGGGGATTGAATCTGACTTATAACACACTCCCAATTAGTGCTCTCCCCTAAACCGACAATCTGTTTGATAAATGCCCATATTAAGAAGAAGTCTTTAGATCGTTAAATGCAACTCGTCTTTAGTCTTCTAACATGTAGCAGAAAATGTAGAATAGACTGTAGACTCGACCTTCTTCAAGATTGTCCAGTTGGGGAATAGATAGTTAACATCTTCAACTCACCAAAAACAAGAGCATCACCAAAAGGCATCCCAATCAACTTACATCTTGCAAATCCCCTTAACTAAAATCCCTCCCAATCAAACAAGAACAGAAAGATGTTCATCAAGGAAATCAGCAATCAGGCCGCAACGAACACACGAAATGGTAACACCAAGCAAACAATCACATCAAACAAGAACAGAAGGTTGTTCGGAATCATCATGTTGATGTGCACGTGAAGCATTAACCGGAAGCACTTTGTCAATAAACTCATCAATCCGAGTGAAGATGTCAACCAACGGCTCTTAGACGAACAACTCCATGTGAAGATGACCCGATAAGAAGAAGCTCGGTTCTTACATGAGTTAGGAGCCGTATGACCATATATTCTCAAATATCAATCAACAATGCAAAAAATTCACACTTCTTCTCCCCCTCAAGAATTGCATACGGAGATGCCATTCTTGATTTAATAAGTGAAAATCATCCGACTGTTCTATTCACACTTCTCTCCAGCAAAATAAGCACATGATGTCGCCATCTTCATTATAATTGAGCAAGTGGAATGAGAAAAAAAAATCAGTGGTAGCCCGGTTCACTTGAATACTGAAGCGCATGGAAAAAGTATGAAGCATGTTGATGAGAATGGTCATAATAAGAAGATTTCTCTTCTTCGGAAGATAATGCGCACTGAAACGTACACATTTCTTTTCTTTGGAGTACGAGGCCTGAACTGAAGTGAACAGACGTCATAAGAAGATTTCTCTTCTTTGGAAGATAATGCGCACTGAAACGTACACATTTCTTTTCTTTAGAGTACGAGGCCTGAACTGATGTGAACAGACGTCATAAACTCTCTCTTTTCAATCTCTTGGCAAAGCAAGTAATCAACCCCATTATCATTCAGTAGGCTCTTTGTAGTGACAGCTGATGGAGATAACCCAATATGATGAATTTGACTCTGAAGAAAATTAACCCGAACTCGTGACTTAAACTTGCACATGTGTAACAAAGAGCGATGCCGAGAAATCATGCACCATTGAATCTCTAAGTACTCTATACTCTTCAACCAACCAACCATCAAGTAATAGACGTACATCACCTCTTGAAAATCCACAATTGAATGTGACACTGAGCACTACAACGTAACTCCTTAAAGTGATAGTTATTTTGAGGTGATAAGAGCCCAATTCCCCCAAGTGGTAAAAGAAGAGGTAAAAGTCACCCAACAATAACTAGATTTCCAAGTCTTTGTTTTTGATAATAAGTTCGAACAAGGATCATGAAGAATCTTCATCCATCCATCCCCGATACCTTCAGATACTAAGTACACTCGCCCGTGATAATTCACTTCAACCTCAAATAAATAATATTGAATTAACGCCGTTGTCACATCTTCTGAACTGCTCAAATCTAGCCTTCTTTGACATTTGAATGAACTTTGATAATGGTTTCATCCCGACCATGGTTAAAAGCATAGAACCCCGTAAAACCAAGCAATAACCAAACTGCAATGACGAATATCCAAACACACATCCAATTTATGAAGTACACCCTTTTATCCCTTCTTTGAAGCAGAAACCGTAGCATCAACATCAAGTAAGATCCAAATTTACACTTTCTCTTCTCCAAGATGGTTCCATCATTACGGGATTTTACAACTCTATGGTTTAAACCGAGAAATAGTTTCTTTCGCGGGATTTTACAAAACCAAGAATAAACCGTAAGATAGATCCGGAAATGCACTTTACAAATACCAGGATGTTTCCATTGTCACGGGATTTTACAAGTCTATGATTTAAACCGAGAAATAGGTTCTTTCGCGGGATTTTACAAAATCAAGACAAAACCGTAAACAATGTCAGCTTGAATGTGTTACGACAACTTTGGTTTCAGTGAATATCTGTTTTAGGGGAATATGCAGCGGATCATCAGCGATTCATTATCCAACATCATCAACATCAACAACCATCCAATTAACACTTTGGTAAACACATCATTCGCGCAATCTGTCGGCTATTGTAGTGACCACATGGAGAAGGAACCCCGATATTCCAAACTTGATCATGAAGTGAACTTCCCCAGATTTGTTACTTAAACTTGTACTAATCCTTGTGAAAAAGAAACGGTGTACCCAATGTACAAAACCTCTTGACATTCTCAACTGAGTGAGACACCGAGGTGTTAGCTACGTTGTGGGTTGAGAAAGAATCACAAACGCAACTAAATAGACAAGTCTTTATCACCCTCTATAAACGCCCAAACAAGTCATCTTCGCGGAATGTTAGAAAGAAAGAAGACGAAAATAAGTAAACGCGCCCGGAAAACGTCACTTTAAATCAAAATGAGAAATACCGAACAAACAACTCCGTAGTCAACGTTGTTCAACCATCAATTCAAGCCGTGACATACTAATTAAATATGTATAAACCAAAGTATCAGACCGTATAACACAACGAACCTCATCATCATACCAAATCACATCATTAAAGTACATCGTCAAATCTCTTCATTAAATCTTATCAAAAATTCTCAGAATATCCAAGTCACAGAATCTCATAAATTCAAATTTCATATTACTAAAGAATTCATACCAACAACCCCATGATTCTTCAAACTCGGTCCATGTACAAAATCATTTATAGCAATAAATCCGTCCATGCCAGTGAGTGAGATTACGACTTCAAAGCCCAAATCATTAATAAATGAATATTACCTGATCCAACGCACAAACAACACACACCGTAATCAAGCCCACTAAAAAAAAACTCGACATAAAGTCCAACTCACATCTATCTCATAGACCAAATTTTGAATGACTCATTGATTGATTGACCATGTATACGAAATACAACACATGCCCATCACCAATATATGTTTTCAAAAGAGTAAGTCCCAACAGATAAGGAAATTCGTTCCACACATTATCAGAAATGTCGTTCATGGGCCCACGATCCAATAATAAACACATGAGGCCCATATTTAATAGGTGGATCCGATCCAATTCATACCCTGATGCCCTAAACGCCTGGTTATAAAGCACAACATTATCACACTCTTAATCTTTCACAAACCTAATCCCACTCATATCAATACCTCCGCCTCTCACAAAACACAGCCACTTACCAAACCCTAATTTCTCTCCTAAATAATCTGCCTTCAAAAACAAACGATGCATTGATACTTAATATCAATATTCGCTTTAATCATGAATCCCAAATCGATCTCCTCACTACCTCAACCTGATAAAAATAGTTCAATGGATCACCAAAGACACTTATACAACATGACTTAAATCATAACCGGTGACCTCTCCACAGGGATGGCATGAGGAACCTAAATCGAATAGGCCACGGAGATGGTTACGAGTCCAGTGATTGATACGAGGTAGGTATTAATTATTCTATATTGTGTCGAGTCATAACCGAATCAAAGGAAAGGTATAACAATCTTGTTATGATCTTTTCTTTAAATCGGATAGCAACAAGGAAGATTTTCATGAGTCTATGATGATGTACTTGTGGTTGATTGTTGTTTTTATAACGATTCAAAGATTGATATTAACAATATTGTTAAAATCAAATCTTTATTTTCGGATATTGTCACAACCTTAAGATCGATGATGAAAGGATTGACTCGTGCAAAAGACTCTTGGAAGTCTTGATGTTTCATTAAGATAACCACGAGTCATGAAATCTGAGATAATGTTTGGTGTCTATTGTTGCTTTAGAGTCTCGATCAATGATGAAGTTTTTGATTCGTGATAAAGACTCGATAGTCTTGATTTTCATTTGAGATCCACGAATAAAAAAAAAAAAAAAAAACTGAGATCTTTATGTTTTTGTTATTGCTAGGGTTAAGACATGGTAGGTTGAGTCATGGTAGGTTGGATATTGTTGGAGTTGGTTTTTGTTTCGGATCAGTCTAGACAACTTTGTTGCAACACGTTATTTAGAATTGAAAGACCATGGATCAATGATGTATATAGAAACTGAGATCGTGGTGTTTTGATGGTATTTGATTTGTGGTCGAGTGGTCATTTCTTCTTCTTCCTTTCTGTCACAAGTCGCTAGCACTAAGTCGCTAGACTAAGTCGCTAGCACTAAGTCGCTAGCACTAAGTCGCTAGACCAAGTCGCTAGCACTAAGTCGCTAGACCAAGTCGCTAGCACTAAGTCGCTAGCACTAAGTCGCTAGACCAAGTCGCTAGCACTAAGTCGCTAGACAACGACTTGTAAATACAAGTCGCTAGGTAGAATGACCCAACTCGCTAACATGAATATATGAGTTTTCCGATGAGTTTTCCGGCTACTTTTCCGACCATCTTCAAAGAAACCCAGAAAAATGCATAAAAAATTGCTTTGTTTGCCCATTTTGACCACAAGAAATTAGACCATATGACCACATAACATCACAGTTTGGTACAAAAAGTCATATTGATGAATAGTGAGACTGACTTGGACACAAACAATGACACAAGACAGATATTTGCTTTGAAAGGACATAAACTTTTTGGAACCAAAAGATACATAAACCTTGTTAAAAACTGTTATACCACATTAATAAACGAAAAAAATATTCCGACCACTAAAACAGTACACACAAACAGTTTAAAAACATGTATAAAAAACTGTAATAACACATCAAAACATCATAACCGCATCCAAAACCAAACCATCCTCATAAAACGAACCGTGTAACCAAAACCATAAAATCATCAAAACAACAAAACCTTGGCTCTTGATACCAATTGTTAGGATCCAAATAATATTGTGTTTGATGATTCGGGTGGTCTTGGGAGATCAAAATACATGTTAGCCATTAGAGAGAGAAAGTTAGAGAGTTGGGTGTTTCTTGGTAGAGAGTTACACAAATGAAAGATTAGATTCAAATGAAGCACCACCCCTTCCATGGATGGAAGGGGTATTTATAGTTACAAGAAATACGACCTCCTATCGGCCTGTGGATCAGGGATACAGTGGGTAAAGACCCGTCCTTCCTCCACGGTGTTTCACTAAACTAAACTAAGCTACTAAATAACTAATAAACTGCTAAGTAACGTAAATAACGACAAATCTACTAGCTAACATATGCTAGACCTTTATTGGGGTGACCGACTCTTTAACATGGAATTTTCTAATTCCTAACAGTTACGTCGTAATCTTTGGGGGAGTTACGCCGTAATCTTCTGTTGAGTTGGTTTTCTGAGCCACGCTTTAGTTACGGCGTAATGTGAGAGTGGAGTTACGCCGTAACTGCTTCAAAATGAGCATACTATGATATATCTTCAAGAAACTCTCCAAATCCGCGTCTCTTTAGCTCCAATGCTCGTATTTTACCTGAAAGTGAAATATAAAGGAAAACAAGCGTAAATCCATATAAATGATATAAAATACGGGCATTATCGGGGGAAATTGACACTTAATATTTAGTACTATTTGATGTTATCAATCCCCTTCCATTTACGTAGAGTCTTAAAAGGTGTTGGACTTGACATTTGAAAATTAGCATCTTGCTTTACCCAACTCGCAACCTTTAAACCTATGTTTTTCAAGTAAAACTGTGCTAACTTTTGGGGCTTATCAGAAACAAAGATGCCAACTGACTCTTGTGTTTCAGCCAACTCATACAGCTTATGAACATCATCATCCCTATTAATCAATTGCATATTAAACCATTTTCTAGGGATTGTTTAGGATCACAGAAAAACAACGCCCAATTTTGTTCCTAAATCTTTAATTATACATTATCAAGGCTTGAACTAAAGATATCCCTATCACAACTAAAAACACTAACATTAATAACGGATCCTTCTTCATACCTAAGTGGGCCATATTCAAATAACCCGTTTGTGTGAATTCTAAACAAGTTTTCTTCTTATTCTTTTTTTTGTATATCCTGAAACGTTGTCACAAATATGCTCTTGTCCATTTTGTGAATGAGGTGTGCTATGAGTTGGTGTGTGTTTGACGCATTGTGTGGAATGAGGTTGGTTTGTGTTAATGTGATCTTTTTAGGGTTTAGTGGGTCGGTTTTATTGGTTCGCGCCAAAAAAACTTAAGCGTGTTGGGGAAGATTCTAAATATTCACAGTTGGTCCCTAAAGTTGACAATCTTGCCTTTTTTATACTTAAATTTCCTGTCATTTAATAACTTTACTCTTTATGATTGTCTTATTTCACATTTGGTCCCTGAATTTGTAAGGTCATATGTATCTTTGCTATTTAAGGGTCCATACCCCAAATCATTTGTATAACCCACAAACACAGATTTCTCCCCAAAAAAGTGTCTATATACACCCAAGAATAATGGATCGTTTTGAACATCTTGATGAACTTGCCGCCGCTGCTAATTCTTACTACTTTTTTGATTCAATGGTAATTTACTTCCAATGGGAAAATGACAAGGATTTAAAGGTAGCCACCAGTCTACAAAAGTCCTTTCTTGAGTTTCTTGAGATTACAAACCAACAACAAGCATTCATAACTGAACTTGAAGGATATCGTCCAACGGTGATGTCATACAAGGTTCTTGAGCATATTAACCAGGTTTAAAGGTGTGATGTGATTAAGCTGTTGGAAGTTAAGAAGTTAATGTTTGAAACTTATGCTCAAATGATTGACAAGAATAATTTTGTCAATGTTCTTAGGACTATGTGATAATGTGTTGTCTTTTGGGGCTTTTGATGGTATCTTTTGGGAATGATATGTACCTATGTAAAGTTTAGTTATGGAATTAATGAATCTATGTTTTATTTTCTTATGGTTTTGTTTGTTTGTTTTTTTCCTTTTTGATTATTTTGTGATTCTTTTGATTATATTCATTGTTGTTAGATATTTGGTCCTTGCAGAAACACTGTATATATATATATATATATATATATATATATATATATATATATATATATATATATATATATATATATATATATATATATATATATATATATATATATATATATATATATATATATATATATATCTGGATAAGGATTTCATCCCTTAACATATGGTCCCAACAGCATAAAGTTTAGGAAGGCATTTATTCTTACCAGTGTATTCTGACCATGGTTTTCCCCAAATTCGATTTCAAAACCCTAAATTCTTACATCACTGAAGTTTCTTAACGATGGGTAAATGTAGATTTTGTAGACAGATTAAATACTCTAACTGTTATACTATTGGATATAATAAGTCTAGGTGTGACAAGAAAAAAGTACAAATACCGCCAAAAGAAAGAAATGTACGAGGATGAAAAAGGCATTGGGATGGCAGAAGGCAACAAGTATGCATATATTTATTTTGAATTGATTATATGTATTACAAAGGTTCTTATGTGTTTGCATTGAAATTGATGTATGAATATATTGCTTTTGTAGTGGATGGATGAAGACGAGATATGACAGACAATGGAACAAGAGTATCTTGAAGCTCTTTTGGATCAAGAAGAAGAACATAGAAGGTTGGATCAAGAAGAAGAGCATACAAGGTTGGATGAAGAAGCATTCCAGCAATTTTTGGAAGATGAGAGAATGCAAAAAAACTTGATGAGGAAAGAGATAGACAAGAAGCTGAAAGGGAAGCTAGGGAAGGGGCAGATTATTGGGCCTGCTTTTGAGTGGATGTAGATGACTCAATGGATGTGCAAGATAAATGGCGTTAGTGGGTTTTACCAAACTGTAAGGTTGGAACCCATGGTGGTCGTCCTAGCTTGTAATAGAAAAATTCTAAAATGCTAAATGTTGTGCCTCCATTTTGAATCATTTATGGTGTTATTACTCTCATCTACTTGCTCAAAAACTACATTGTTCCTCACTATACACTTTTTTACTGTATTATAATTACCCTATAGTTCTTCAATTGTTTATAACAACAAAAAAGTTTCACAACGAATAAAGAAAATAATTGTCAAATGATATGCATTGACTGTTTGCTGGAAAGAGAAAACAGGGCTGGATTGACCTTTAATGCAAGGCGTCCACCTAATAAAATTTTCATGTGGTATTACTATCTAATGCATCTTAACATAAGGGGAAACATAACTGATAGTGGTGTTGTTGTAGATTGTGTTGTGGGTCTAAGTGTTAGAAGGGAAAATACAACAACAGTTGGTAGTGGTGGATATGTAGTGGGCGTACATATTTTTGCATCTACTAAAATTGGTGGTTTAGTAGGCATAAGGGGTGGAAGTGGGACTATATCAAGACCTGATGAAATTCATGATTGTATGTCTCAACAACCTAGTGACAGTGATGATGAAGAAAGTGAACCACCTGCAAGTCAAAGAACAAGTCAAACACCAAGTGAACCATCTCCAAGTCATAGACCAAGTGAATCACGTGCCAAGTCATTGACCAAGTGAATCAACTGCAAGTATTGCTATGTTGTATTTTGATAATGAATGTAACTTACATGATATGTTGTATTTGTTATGTTATGAAAATGCAATTTGGTTAGTCATTTTTGGTAAAGATTGACTTTTAAATTAAAAATGGGTAATTCCAAACACCCCTTAAATTGCATATGCAAATGCATTATGAAAACCGCAAACTGCAAACCTTAAACTATAAATACAAAAAACATATGTTTTAAAAGTTCCAAACATCATATTGGTTACTCATTTTTTGGTATCTTTTGACTTTTAAAAGTCAAAAAAGGTAAATCCAAACACCCCTTAAACACTGCAAGTAATTCAACTGTCAAGTTCATTTTTTGGTTATACTTGTCTTTCCAATGGGTAAAAGTTCAAATATTTGATATATGTTGACTTTTAAAAGTCTAAAGGGATAATACTAGAAAGCCCCATACTGTAAAATGTCAATGTTACCTCAACCCTCAAACATTCATCAAATGAAGACCCGCACCAGAATTACTACGAAAAAGCATAACAGTTAAACTAGAATATATTAATTCCAAAAGTTATAATAGTTACAAGATTCACAATGTCTTCCCAAAATTTACCAACATCAACTACATTTCCCATCAACTACAAAAAAAATGAACTATCTGAAGCTATTCCAGCAGTTAAGCTATACATAATTGCATCATAAGTTATAACAGTTAAAAGCTATTGTTTTCACCACTAAACTATGAAACAGTTAAAGCAAATACATAACATTGTTTTCAAAAGAAAAACACTTTTTCCTACTACTGCTTCATGTGTTCAATTTTTTGGGGGATGGCGCATACCACTTATGCCTGTTTTTGATTGTGCAACCAACTTTTGTTCCAAAAGCAAGTACAATTTGTCTCTTAGTCTCACTTCTAGGATCTCTAGGACTAAGGGTGGAAGCAGTAGGCTTAAAAGTGGAAGCCTTTCCCTTTACCTTTCTCACATTTGAGGTGGAAGCATTAGGCTTAGAAGTGGAAGCCTTTCCTTTGGTCACCCTTGAGGAGGAAGTAGCAGACCAATTACTAAAATATACCAAGTCCTCAGATGTGTCTGAATTATAGATATCATCATCAGAATCAGAATCTAAAATGATGACGACATCAACCTCCTTTCCCTTGTAGTTGTTATCTGGAAAGACAGCAAAAAAAAGACATCAGTGCTTGTGTCTAAAGGGGTGTTTGGTTTAATTGAACAATGTACTAAACAACCAAACATCCCTGCAACTAATTCAAATGGAAACAACAAAACTACTATCCTACTTTTCATCATTAACATACAGATTCAAATATTACTATTATCCTACTTTAGAAACATTAAGTCTAACCTTTCGCAACCTCCTTATTCCATATTTTTGCCATAAGTTTTCAAGTATCACATCAGCAATTTCATCTTATATATCCCACTTATTCCCATAAGTAGCCATGATATATTCAATCATATCGTCAGAGACTTTTAGTTTGCTATAATCCCTTTTTTTTTTTTTTTTTTTTTTTTTTTTGCATAATATGACTTTGCTTAGATTTCTTGCAAAAAAATAGGGTTATTTAGGGTCACAATTGACTGGTAAGCTTAATATATCAATTACACAAATACTGAACAATGAACTAACCTTTCATCACTTCAGATTCTTTCGTAAATCTGCATAAATCTTCAAACATCTCATCAGACATTTCATCTTTTTGTAACCAAGTATCCTCATATTTAGCCTTTACAAACTCTACCATCTCATCCATAACTGCTATCATACTAACATCCTTGTCTGCCATTGTTACAGTGTTTGTGAGGGTTGTGTGCACGACTCAGGAGTGTCTGAGAATGTGTGTGATAGATGATCGGATCTTTGTTAAGGCTAATTCTTTAGGTCAGTTATTAGGTGAAGAGGGAAAGAAACAATAAAGAGGGTATACGGATTGGTTTTGTTGGGTTAGGTTAGATTTAAGTGAAAATCTGAGTTGTCTATTATGTCTTCGAAAATATAACCCAAAACGGACGTTGACCCAGGGAAAAGGGTCAACAGACCTCATTGACACTAAAATCCCAATGTTTGGACTCCCGCCGATGAAAATCCCAAATCTTGTCCCCCAATAATGTTTTTTTGACAAGTTTAGCGACCAAAGGTGTATTGTACCATTATTATTATTATTATTATTATTATTATTATTATTATTATTATTATTATTATTATTATTATTATTATTATTATTATTATTATTATTATTATTTTATTTTTTTTTTAATTTTTTTTTATAACAACACTTTTATTAAAAACTCATAGGATTACAATAAATTAGTGGGAAGCCGAGAAACCAACTGGGCCCCCACACCTCTAGCAATGGTAAAACCAATCCTATTAAAAATATGAACTGCCGCACGCGCTCCAATGTCTTGAGTCATAGAGAATCGTCGAATGCGCTTAAGTAAGGTAACTGCATCCTTCTCAAGTTCTCCAAAAGAAGAAAAAGAAAAGGGGAGAAACCCATATCCAAAATCCGCACATTTCGCCTCATACTTGACACGTTTACGGCATGCAGCATCAGTGATCGCCCGCCCTAGTATAAAATCAGTCATTCCAGATTGCGTCAAGGGCGACGATCCCGTAAGATCGACACATACATCACGCCCACTATCCCACGAGTAGAGTAATATATCAGCCGGTCGTAAGGATCTATCCCCATCTCCAGAAAGCCCAATATCCACCTCCTTACGTGCAGAAATACCGGACCGGAAGCATATATCAACAAGAACATCACGCACAAGGTTATGCCGATGTTTAATGCCAATAATACCCGCACATGAAACAGCATGATCCCCATAAATATCCCCAGAAAATACCTTAGAACAAGCTGAACACGGCACCTGAACAGTAAAGAGAGGAACACCCAATCGATAGCATAGCACACAACGATAAGCCCTGGCATTCATAGTTTGTCCCAGACCAGATATTGGGGCCACCCTAAGCCAATATGAAGTATGATCCTCCTTAAGAGAACTCCATAGCGCTATCTGTCAAGAAGAAAGATGGAATGTAGACTCAACATTTTGGGTAACCCGAGCGAAATATATATCTGCCAATTTCTTCATAAGTTTGGGGGCAGAGACCTCGCTAGGATTACTCAAAAGGTCAATATCCATATTCACATTAAAGGTACGTAGAGCATCATCAAAAGAGGGACCATCAGTTACAATATCAGAACTAAGGAGAAGCTTAGACTGCAGGCTAGCAGATTGAAGTCGAGAAGCAAGAAAGGCATAGTTCAAGACATCACCTGCAGCATATAAACCAATCCCCCCATAAGCAAAGGGTAGGGTGGCGAGTCTCCACTGCCAATCACCAAATCCAGGCCCAGAAGCAGTGACAATGCGCTCCAAGGAAGAACGAAGTGCAGCATCAAAAGAAACCTGAGCACACTCAAAGACCCGAGGAGAGCATGTGCGCATAGAAAAATATAGCTTAGAAAACTCATAGGATTTACAAAAAATTAGTGGGAAGCCGAGAAACCAACTGGGCCCCCACGCCTCTAGCAATAGCAAAACCAATCCTATTAAAAATATGAACCGCAACACGTGCCCCAATGTCTTGAGTCATAGAGAGCTGTCGAATACGCTTTAGTAAGGTTAAGGCATCCTTCTCAAGTTCTCCAAAAGAAGAGAATGAAAAGGGGAGAAACCCATATCCAATATCCACACATTTAGCATCGTACTTGACACGTTTACGTTGTGCGGCATCAATAACCGCACGCCCTGGCATAAAATCAGTCATCCTAGATTGCGTCAAGGGCGACGATCCCGTAAGATTAACACATACATCATGCCCACCATCCCAAGAATAAAGTAATATATCAGCCGGTCGTAAGGATCTGTCCCTATCTCCATAAAGCCCAATATCCACCTCCTTATGAGCTGAAATTCCGGACCGAGAACATATATCAACAAGAACATCACGCACAATGTTATGCCGATGTTTAATGCCAACAATACCTGCACATGAAACAGCGTGATCCCCATAAATATCTCCAGTAAAAACCCTAGAATAGGCTGAACACGGAACCTGAACAATGAAAAGAGGAACACCCAACCGATAGCACAACACACAACGATAAGTCCTGGCATTCATAGTTTGTCCCAGTCCAGATATCGGAGCCACCCTAAGCTAATCTGAAGTATGATCCTCCTTTAGTGAGATCCATAACGCCATCTGTCGAGGAGATAGATTGAATGTAGAATCAACAATTTGGGTAACCCGATCGAAGTATATATCTGCCAATTTCTTCATAAGTTTGGGGGCAGCGACCTCGCTAGGGTTACTCAAAAGGTCAATATCCGTATTCACATTAAAAGTACATAGAGCATCATCAAAAGAGGGACCAACAGTTACAATACCATAACTATGGAGAAGCTTAGTCTGTAGGCTAGCAGATTGAAGTCTAGAAGCAAGGAAAGCATAGTGCAAGACGTCACATGCATAATATACACCAAGCCCCCCAAAAGCAAAGGGTAGGGTGGCGAGTCTCCACTGCCAATCACCAAAACCGGGCCCAGAAGCAGTGACAATACGCTCCAAAGAAGAACGAAGTGCCGCATCAAAAGAAACCTGAGCACACTCAAAGACCCGGGGGGAACATGTGCGCATAGAAAAATACAACTTGGAAATACCAGCACATGTACGGAGTAACAACAACTCCTATTGAGGGTCATTAAGTTTGGCAACAACATCCATAAGTTCAAGAGTTTTAGCAACCCTTTTCAGAACAAGCTTACTACCAAACTCAAAATCCACACTAACAGGCTCACCCAATAATTTAACACCGTTTAAGGGACGAGAAATATTGGGGGGAAAGACACCGGCATATATGCTTCTGGGGTCTTCCTGTGGCCAAAAAACTTCAGTTTTGTCAACATTGAGGTGTAAGCCACGACAAGGTGCATCCATCATAATCAACTCTAAAACCTTACCCACAACCAAAGTATCACCAATAATAGTGCCATCATCCAGATACCATGCTTGAAACGAAAGGTCAAAAGAATCTCTAAGCTTACATGCCAGGGGATGTAACACTAAAGCAAAAAGAAGAGGCCCAAGCGGATCACCTTGTTGCACACCTTGATGAGACCAAAAAGTATGCTCACCATAATATAATATGGCAGGACTGGAGTAACAGAATTCCACCCACCGTGAAATAGCCGGGAAATGAAGCCGAACCTCACGCAACATAACAGCTCGATCCACCATGTTGAAAGCATTTTTAAAATCAACCAACAACATAGACAGACCAACATCACCCCCACAGTCCTCAACCAACTGATTCACAGCATGAAGAATAACCTCCCCTCCCCCCGATACCCCAACACTAAATTGTAAATCATCTAAATAACCATCTGAAGAGTGGCCAATCATGGATGCACAAACCTTGGAAACTAAACGCCTCCAAACAGTCCCAACAACAATAGGATGAATACCCCCTCCTGGTTTTACTAAAGGTGTGAGAGGAGCACTAGCAATGTACTCACCCAGCGCCCTCGGGCATTTACCAGCAAGAAAAAGGTTCACCACTTGGGTGATAGAAGCGACCAACTCATCAGAAATAACCACAGCTGCACCATTTAAACAATCCAAAAGGTGTTGGGCACGCAACCCATCCCGCCCACAAGAAGTACCACGAGGGAAACTCTTGATCATGTCAAGAACCGTAGCAGGAGATACGTTAAGGTGATGATGATCAATAGGTATATCAGGCAAAAGAGGAGCAAACTAGAAAAGGTGCTTAGCTTTTAAGTCCTCAAGAGTAGAAACATCATAAGGTGCAATACCAGAAGACGAAAGAACTCTGACCGCAGCAGTATAATGACCGTCACAAATCTTCCTCTTACATTGCTTGACATTAGAGTCACCTAAATCCAAGCTATCATCATCAATATTAGACCACAATGGGGAATGTTCGGCTAAAACCTCACGCACAACTTGCAAACTGCCACCAGGGGTGCCCCATGCATGAATAACATTAACAATATACTCTTCCTGGCGTTGACGCTTAGTGACCGACCTACACTCTTGATTACTCCTCGGGAAAAAGGTTTTGAGGAGACAAATAGGCAAGACTAACAAACCAACCCAACAAGAAATGTCATCAGGCGTGCAGATCACCTTATCAAGAGCTCTTTTCAAAACACGAGAGAACTCCAAACGACATTTGGGAGGGATGAATTTGACAGTCCGCAACCCCTTAGAGAATAAAGTATCTAGAAGAGGTGAATCGAAACCACCAAGCTCGTCCAAAACCAAATCCTCAACAAGGGCTACATGGGAGGGAACCTGTGGTTTGGTGAGATCATATGACACGAACCGAACAACACCATCACCACAATCAGGAGGAGACACAAAATCAGACCCCGTACTATCACGACACTTAGTCCGGAAGGTATGCATTTTGAAACAGCCACCACACAACCACAAACCCATACGCTTAAGAGTAACCTCAGCCCTTTCAAAAATAACCAAATCCGACAAAAGAGACTGCCAAGTGATAGCTTGAGCCTCACCGCTAAAGTGCCGATCGCGAAAATGTGTGATCAAAGAGGTTTTAGTAAGCCCATTTCCACCACCATTTCGACATCCACTAAGACCCACAAAAGGGACAGTGAAATCTTACAGAAGGCATAGAAACAAAACAATAAAACCACAACCCCTTGTAACCAAACCTGTTTTCGAAACCCTGCCCTCCAACAGGAGAATACCACAGCACCACCAAGACAGTAGAAAACAAAAACAATATCACAACCCCACTATGCCACGATGCTATTGTGAAGCGAAGATCATACCAAACTTTAGAACCGTTAGAATGAATAAAACCACAGTCCCACTCACGAACAGGAACCAAACAAATGAATTGGAGAAGCAAAACACCCACCAGAACCACTGATATGAAAACCCGAAACTGTTCGAAAACCCAGGAACAGTTACGTAAAAACCCAATTATGTTCGGAAGAAGCCAACGACACATGAAACCCTAGAAACCATTCGTTGATGAAGACCACATATAATTACGTTGATGAAGAGCACATATAATGATATGAAGAACCAGTATATATGGACGAGAGGGTTTGCAAGAAAACCCTAAAACCATATGAAGAAGAAAACCCTAAAAAGAAAACAGAAACTGAGCGAAGGAGATGAAGACACCAACCTGATTCAACTAAGATTGTTATTATTATTATTATTATTATTATTATTATTATTATTATTATTATTATTATTTTTTGTGGTGTTAATAATGTGAGATAGTTGCTTGTTATTAAAAATATATATTATATAATTATAATAAAATAGTATAAAATTTAAAATCTATGAAGTATATGTTAAATATTTAAATTTATTAAAATCATAGAAACTAACAATTATGCACATAAATGCGTAAAATTAAACTAAGAGTGTCGAATATATTAAACTTTTAGACTTGGATGTAAAATTTATTGTAACAAGTAGCAGGAGCCCGCTGCATTGCGACGGGGGCGTTTGCTATAAATTTTCAACATTGTAGGTGTAAAATTGGCCTTGGCAAATGAAAAGTTCATTTTTTATATAATCGCATTTTCTCTAAAATACACCACACACACACCTCACCGCCTCGAAATAGATGTAAAGCTGTAAAGGCTTACATAAAAAAAGAAAATCAATTGGTACAACAGATCATAATGATTACTAATTAAAAATAACAAATTAAACAGCCCGTGTATTAAAACAAATACTTAATGGACTGACGACATGGGTTCATCTATAGAAAAGCAAAAAAGAAATACTTGATATGAAATAGTTACAAGTGAGGCTCTTGCAGAAAAGAATGTCTGGAGATTGGTATTGCAGTTGAGTGACTTCATAGCGACTCTGAATGCATTTGTTGTCAATGCAGCTTGTGGGAGGAATTTCCTGTAGAGTTTGTTATCGTCTTCATGTTGCGTATGCTGCAAAAACGCTAATACCAAAAAATCATTTTGTAAAATCACATCAAAACACCATCTAATAAATAAATTCCATCAGAAGAAATTGCAAATGGTCTACCTTCCTTTGGGGACCCTTATCAGCAATTCCTATACTTAATCCTGTTGTTGGAGATTGTATCATGTGAAGTTCAGACAATGAAAATATTAGCTGAGCCCATATTCAAAATGAAAGGATTTGAATTGACTCAAAGATTATTGCGTACAAACTCCTGAATCATACTTAAAATCATTTTGATAAAATGATTTAGGAGTTTGCACACATATATTCAAATTAATTTGTGCAACTTTCAAGCTGGTTAGCCCCTCGTACCTATTTCACCCTTTTGGGATAAAAATAAACCACCTGCTGACTCGCCACAGCCGTAAGTAAAATGGTTCTTACCTGTTTCTGGAACCGCTCCACTGTCTCCTAGGTTGTTTCTTGTGAGTTGCAAATCATAATTAGTTAGCATAGCCTACCTGTAGTGCATTGCCGCATCAGTTGTATGTGCAGCTTGTGTTGGAATTCCTCTGCTTTTTTTTGCACCCACGGTAATGGGATTGGTCGCACCTGAATTAGCGAAGCGTAAATCAGTGATGACATAAACCATCAAATAAGAACGCATTAGAGTGTGTGATTAGCATCTTTGAATTGAAATGTGAGTATATACATAGGTAAATCCAAAGTTTGGCTGTTAGTATTTGAATTGAAATGCTGAACAATAGTATAACCAAAGGGTTAACCAAAACCCTTTTGGTTACCTGTGTATGACTTAGCATCATTGAATTGAAATGTTGAACAATAGTATTACCAAAGGGTTAACCAAAAGCGTAGTAAAAAGCTTTTAAGAGATAGTAACAATCCAAGCGCGACAATTTTTGCAGCTGATGTGTGATTTAAAATAGGTAAAAACAAAGTTGATAAAACTCATATCACGTTGCAAATAAGCAACTGTGTTTGACGAATTTTGGTGGGTACCTGTATATGGCTGACCTTGGTGGCCAGCCGATGTTGTTGTTGTTGGCTCACCATCTGCTGTGTCACGCATTGTATGTGAACCCTGTGCACCTGAAACAACAATATGATCGGATATTTAATAAAGGCGCCAATAACAACTGTGCTCGGATCAACCCGTGTTTACTTGAATAACCTATTTGTTCAGTTTCATAAATAATCAAATGAAAGTTTAACCTAAAATAAAATTACCTCTTGTTTTTTGCCTTCAGTTCAAGATTTGGAGACTTTTTTTTTCTTTTTTTTTTTTCTTTTTTTTTTTTTTTTTTTTTTTTTACCATTGATGCAATATCTAGTATGCATAATTGAGAGTTAATTAACCAATATTAGCAAAGAACTATTGCAATTGAAAAGTCAAGAAAAGTAAAAATTGTGAGATTACATACCTTTTTGAGTTTATCTTTTTCTTCTGGCTTTCCACTTAATTTCACTTTCAAATCATCTACTAACTGTAACATCATTTACGGCAAAACATATGTCAACTTATTATAACATATTATAACAAACACCAAGTTTATAAAAACAACGAAAACTTATAAAGAAGCCATAAATGAGGGAAACCTTCAAATCGTACCAAAACCATAATGTCAAAATTCGAAAAGAAGGCAAACCGACAACATATTGCAACGCTGGCTATAAGAAGAACCCGACATAAGGGCTAGTCAAGTAAACATACCATCATGACAGATCAAGTTGAAGATCACCCAGGCGGCGTACTCAAGACGGTTGAAGTTATCTATAACTTTTTAGAAACCTAAAGTTTGGAACAAACAACAAACATCAAACATCCGTCATCAACAAAGAACCTAAACGGCTAAAAATAAAAGGAAACCTAAATATCAAATGAAGGCGGTGGAATATTTTCAGAAACTTTAAAAAGCCTTTTTCTATCCACAGATTTCAATATATTATGAAGAAAAATTTATGGGGCTCTACATGTCACGGGCTGAAAATGGGCCTAAAGGGCTATCTGCATTGGGCTTCACCAGGAAAACATTATTTTACAAAAGTCATTGTGAAATGTTATATATAGATAATGAGCAACAAGAATATAATATTAATATACATTTAAGTAAAAGAGAGAGAGAGAGAGAGAGAGAGAGAGAGAGAGAGAGAGAGAGAGAGAGAGAGGTACATAATCAACTTTTATTGAATAATGGGATAATTTTATTAAAAAATATTATACTTATCAAAAAATGATTTTCAGAGTAGCGAACTAAGAAAAATATTTTTATGAACACTAATGTTATCTTTTTTGTCTTTATGTGAGTTATAAAGACAAAAAAAATTCAGTAATGACCATTTTACCCGTGGATTTTTAAAAATTTCATCTACCGTCCCTAAGGTAAATTAGATAAATGGTCCTTGCAGGTTAGCAAAAATTGCATCCATATATATATATATATATATATATATATATATATATATATATATATATATATATATATATATATATATATATATATATATATATATAATCTAGATCAAATAAGATCAATCCTAAAGTTGTTAAAATAAGATCCAACTAAAATTTGACAAACGACACTCTCCTTACAACAAAAATAACTTTTTTTTTATTAACTACAACAAAAAATTTTAAATTTTGATAGAGTTCTTTTTAAAATTTACGAAAGCTAGGTGGTACACTTTGATTAGAAGTGTAATGTGTATCAGGTTTTTGTATGTGTATCAGGTTTTAGAATATTTATTAGTGTAATGTGTATCAGGTGTATCACTAATCCAAACTCATGTATCATTTAGTTATTAGTTGAGAAAACTTTAACTTGTATTAAAATATTATTTTTATGTGTATTATTGCTAAAGTTGTTATTTATAAATGTTTTAGTGGTTTTTTAAACTTGATCTTATTTTTACAACTTTAAGTTTGATCTCACGTTAACTCTCCCCTATATATATATATATATATATATATATATATATATATATATATATATATATATATATATATATATATATATATATATATATATATATATATATATATATATATATATATATATATATATATATATATAGGTTTGGGTTATTATGAAAAGTTTCTTATAATAAAAAGATTGAGAAGGCATATGGATGTGACATGTGTCACCTTTGCCACATCACCATACCCCCCCCCCCACCCCCCTGCCCGCCGAAAAAAAAATTCCCGCAAAAAAAATTTTTTGGGCAAAATTTTTTTTCTCTCGCCAAAAATTTCCCGCCAAATTTTTTTACTGCATCACAGTTATAAAGTTACTGCATCACAATCATGATTTTAGTGCATTAAGGTTATAAATTACTCCATCACAGTTATAAAGTTACTGCATCACAATCATGATTTTAGTGCATTAAGGTTATAACCTTGATTTTAGTGCATCATACTCGGTGCACTTAACTATTAACTATGATGCAGTAACTTATAATAAAGATGCACCAAAACTTATTAGTGCATTAAGGTTATATGTTAATATGTCACAATTATGATTTTAGTGCATTAAGGTTATAAATTAATGCATCGCAGTTATAAAGTTACTGCATCACAATCATGATTTTAGTGCATTAAGGTTATAACTTTGATTTTAGTGCATCATAATTGATGCACTTACTGTTAACTATGATGCAGTAACTTATAATAAAGATGCACCAAAATTTATTAGTGCATTAAAGTTATAAGTTACTGCATTACGGTTATAAAGTTACTGCATCATAATCATGATTTTAGTGCTTAAGATTATAAGTTACTGCATCAAAATTATGATTGTGATGCAGTATTTTTATAACTGTGATGCAGTAATAAATTTTGGCGGGAAAAAAAAATTTTTGCAAAAAAAAAATTTTTTTTTGCCAATTTTTTTTTTTTTTTTTTGCGATGGGGGAGGAGGTGGGGTGGATGGGTGGGGGTGGGGGTGACACATGTCAAATGACATGGCATGGTGATGTGGCAAAGGTTACACATGTCACCTCCACATCCCTTCTTATTCTTTTCATTATAAGATATTTTTCATTTTAACCCTACCCTATATATATATATATATATATATATATATATATATATATATATATATATATATATATATATATATATATTCACTTCTTATGGTTTTGACCTGTTACATTTTTATATACGTTTTAATCTACGTTATTTATACGTTTTCATCTGTTTTCGTTCGTTTTTCTTATGTTTTAGTCCGTTGTCGTTCGCCTTTCTTACATTTTTGTCCGTTTTTCTTCGAAAATATTTTTTGAATTTTTTTCAACTTGTATTTTGGAATTTTTTTCGTCACATGTGAATTTTTTTTTATCACAAGTGAATTTTTTTTTTGTGGAAAATATTACGAAAAAAATTCAAAATTTGTTTTTTTTTTGGGTAAAGGGCATTCCACCCGGTAAAATATATTATTCTAAAAAAACGTTTAAGTACAATGGAATGTGGTTGAGATACTTCAAAATTTGTTTTTACATGTCACGAAAAAAAAAATCTAAAAAAAAATATTCCAGAAAAAAGTTTTTCGACAAAAAATTAAGAAAACAAATTTGAATAAAGAATTTCGAAAGAAAATTTCAGAAAAAAATCAGGGACGATGGATGCAATTTTCTCCAAATGACAGGGACCATTTATGTAATATAGCCTAGGGACGGTGAATGCAATTTTTGAAAATCCATATGGATCATTTATGTAATTTGGAAGGGTAAAATGGTCATATTACTCACATAAAGACAAAAGTGTCAAAATTAGTTCCACAAAAAGGTGTAGATTGGCGGGAACACCCTGACCCCAGATGCCTTTTGGCACCAACCATTGTCCACCCCACAAGGAATAGCTCCGGCAACTCTCCTGGCCTAGTGGGGCACCAACTGGAGTGAGCACGAGCCTAGACTCGGACCCCCTGAGCTCTTATTTCACAAAGTCTCTCCAGTATGCCCATAAGTTTTGTGGAAGTGGGTACTGGGTACCTATATGAGGCAAATGCCAAGGATGAGACTTGAACCTGTGTTAATTGACTCAAACACAAGTGCTCAACCATTGGACTAATGCTTCATTGGTGTCAACATTAATATTTACAATAGTATTTTTTTTTAATTCGTTACTCTGAAGATGATTTTGTTGACAAATATGATGTTTTTTACAGAATTATCCCTTGAATAAACACCATAATTTATGGCACATTTGATATTTTGAACGGTTTTGACAATCACCACGACAAAATTTAAGAAAGTAATAACGACCATCACACAAAAAC
Organism: Chrysanthemum seticuspe; assembly: GCA_019973895.1. NCBI lineage: Eukaryota > Viridiplantae > Streptophyta > Magnoliopsida > Asterales > Asteraceae > Chrysanthemum > Chrysanthemum seticuspe. The sequence continues at coordinate 50,495,996 of BPTQ01000005.1, forward strand.
CAAAGTGGATAAACATGTAGTCTAATTACCCAAATGAACAATGCCATATAGTACGCCTTTATATGACATCGACATTAACTATTGAACCCAACTATCAAATGAAAGACTTAAGCATTAAAGAACCGATGGAGAAATATGATGCTTTTTTACAGAATTATCCCTTGAATAAACACCATAATTTATGGCACATTTGATATTTTGAACAGTTTTGACAATCACCACGACAAAATTTAAGAAAGTAATAACGACCATCACACAAAAACCAAAGTGGATAAACATGTAGTCTAATTACCCAAATGAACAATGCCATATAGTACGCCTTTATATGACATCGACATTAACTATTGAACCCAACTATCAAATGAAAGACTTAAGCATTAAAGAACCGATGGAGACATATAAGCATAAACAGTTAATAAGTTGGTAACATAATCCAAAATTTACTTTATAGCAAATTGTAACTCAGATATTATTCTAGTCAATCTTATTGACGGACCTCCCCATGACTATTTCATTAATCAAACAATTTCACTAATGTAGTTTTAAAAGTTTCATGATTCTGCTAAATACGGGACAAAAAGGTCAGGAGCTAGATGACATCTTTAAGTTTTGCATTATATAAATAATTAATCACTACAAGTCTACAAGTTTATTTAGTTTAAGCACTGACTTCATTTTATTTAGCATTAGCAATTTAGATTCGATACGGAAGCTAAGCCGGCCAACGTCGGCAGTCTTAAATATTATATCAACTAAAATGATGATCACTTCACATTTAAAAGAAAGTTTTTAGAAATTAGTATAAACAAACAGTCTTGGTTAACCCAGTAAGAAAACTAAATCATGGGTTCTTCCTTAAGTTGTTGTGATTCTGAAAAAGTTGATGAAGGGTATGCAAAATCGTATTTACGCTTGTACTTTTTTCAAATTTTTTAAGGTTACAAATTATAAAGTTTTGGTTTTCTAGGCTTCCGTCAGGTGATGGTCGTTCTCCGTGGCGAATCTTTACCTTCAAGGAGTTGCATTCAGCAACAAACGGTTTTAGTGAAGATAACAAGCTTGGAGAAGGAGGTTTTGGAAGCGTTTACTGGGGAAAAACAACGGATGGTCTTCAGGTTAGATTAGTTTTATTGTTTACTTGACGAGTTCACTATATAGGGTACATGCAGTGGTTGGATTGTGCTAGCTATATTCTAGATATGTCTAGGGTATTAATTGACACCGTTTAAATTATGTTTGATTTAGATAGCAGTGAAGCAATTGAAATCAATGAATTCAAAAGCTGAAATGGAATTCGCGGTTGAAGTGGAAGTTCTAGGAAGGGTACGACACAAGAATTTGTTGGGATTGAGGGGTTATTGTGCTTCGGCTGAACAAAGACTTATAGTCTATGACTACATGCCTAATCTTAGTTTGTTATCTCATCTCCACGGCCAATTTACTGCTGAAGTTCGTCTAGACTGGAAAAAGAGAATGAAAGTTGCCATCGGGTCCGCTGAAGGGCTATTGTAAGCTTACCACACTTCTTTTAGCTACTCGTTCTCTTAATATGGTTGATATATGTGATAGTAAGAAAATATATAGAATCACATTCAGGAAAACATTGAAATGTGAAAACACTTATGAACTTGAGGTGAATGTTTTATTACTTTTGGTTTATCACTATATATTTCCTTAGAAAAAGCCTAAATCAATTAGTTCGTAGGGGGTTAATTGACGGTTTACTAATTAAAGAGAACCTGACCAATATATTTGTTCTTCTATAAATACAGAAGACTGTTGACTTAATTAATCATGTTATCCTCATAAGACATCTCAGAGCACAAGGTATGGGCAATACCAATAACACGTTATTGGTATGCCACATGAGCGCCACATCATACACCTCCCAATAACACACTACTAACTAAAACACCCCTCCCTCATAACACACTAATAACACCACCTGTAGGTCCCACAAAATACCCCACTAAATATACACACCCACTTAAAAAAAACAAAAACAAAACATCAAATAACCTTCTGTGTAAAAAAAAACAATTGACAAATGAGTTTAAAATATAAAAATTCTAAACAAAAGGGTAAAAAAAAAAAAAAAAAAAAAAAAAAAAAAAAAAAAGACACCTACCTATCTTCTTCCTCCATCACTGCCTCATATCTCCACCCACCTTATCTTCTTCCTCCATCTCAAAATCTTAAAAACCCAAACACAAACACAACACACAAACACAAAACTCACGCAAGCACAACACACAATATAAAACCCACTTAAAAAAAAAGAAAAAAAGAAGGATAACCGATGGCGCCAGCCATTGTATTGGCGAAATCACCTTTGGCATACTAATGGCGGGTTGCAAGGTTCGGGAATGGCGCCGCCATCCGTCCTTGTTGTTGCGTTTGGCGTGTTAAAACCTTCCCTCACCGTGTGCTCTCAGGTTTTGTATCTCACTAGCTGCATATTTGGACAGGTAAGAGTGAAAGGGTTGTTGTAAATGGTCAAGTGATATCACGTGGCATAAAAATCTAAACAGATATTTAGGTTTCAATAATAACAGATAATAGTTGTTGCCTAATAATTCCAAAAAAAGAAAAAAAATTTAATAGTGATGCCGGCCATTGTAATGAAAATATGATCAAGAAATAGTAAACTTTGTGAAGCGGCATCTATTTCATTTTTTTATGTGGATATTCGGGTTTGTTTATCCTTAGCATTTACTATTTTATTATTTGATCATGATTTAATTTCTTCTTTTCATTTGGATCGGACTATTATTAGGTGATGAATCTAATACCAGAATTGAAAAGTATTTTACTTCCTGAGGGAAATATAAGAAATTAATTAATCTTGAGAACATTTACTTCTTATTGATTACACCAACATTTGAAAACCCTAATTTTATATTAATTGTTTGCTTAACCTATATGACGTACGTTGTAGGTACTTGCACCATGAAGTGACACCACACATAATTCACAGAGACATAAAGGCAAGTAATGTCCTCCTAGACTCGAACTTCGAACCACTTGTAGCCGATTTTGGGTTTGCCAAGCTAATCCCAGATGGTGTTAGCCATATGACAACCAGGGTCAAAGGAACTCTAGGTTACTTAGCCCCCGAGTATGCCATGTGGGGTAAGGTCTCAGAAAGCTGCGACGTCTATAGCTTTGGTATTCTTCTACTTGAACTCGTAACGGGAAGAAAACCTATTGAGAAACTCCCTGGAGGTGTTAAACGAACAATAACAGAATGGGCTGAACCTTATATTGAAAAAGGGAGGTTTCGTGATCTAGCTGACCCAAAACTGAGAGGCAACTTCGACGAGGATCAGCTAAAACAGTTCATAAACGCGGCTGCACTTTGTGTGCAAAGCGAGCCTGAGAGGAGGCCTAATATGAAAGAAGTTGTGGCATTGCTTAAAGGGTATGAACCTAAAGGGAAAATGATGCAATTAAGGTTAAAGAGTGTCAAATATGGGGATGATCTTGTGGCTATGGATCAAGCTAGCGATGAAGAAGAAGACGACCATGATGATAATGATGGTTACGATGAAAGTGATGCTTATGGAGTGTTTGGTGCCATGAGTAATGTGCAACGGATGAATGATCCGTACAAAAGGTATGCAGACAGAATGGGGAAGAAAGGGTGATACCAATATCTTGATTAAGGAATCAAAAAGCGTCACCTGCAAGTTCAATTTTTCGAATGCTGTTTCAGGATCTTATTAAGGTTCCTGCTAAATCTCCCATTGCTTGAAAAGCTGGGGGAACTTTTAAATATTTCCTAAATTATTGGTTGTTTAATTATATATTGTAAATTACAATATTTGTAATACTTCTGGCATTGTTGAAATTTATTATTACAATTTCTTTAGAAAAGATGATACAGTCACATGTAGGACCCATTCATATTTCAATATATGTAAGGTTATTAACTACGAGCAAAGTTTATTTACGGAGCAATATGTCACGGGACTAATTCACAATGTACGTGTGGTTTTTAGCGACTCGATTAAATGTTTAAGTAAGCTAAAAAGTATGGAAGAGATAAGCGGTTAACACTTGCAGATTTACTAAAGAACACTTGATTTATGTTGCACTTGAAAGCTTGGTTACAAATGGATGCTTACAAATGAGGGGATTAACCATATTTATACTAGGAGGCTAATCCATTCTAGAAGCTACGTCTAAGTTCTTATGATACTTTCTAGATAATTTAGTTTATAGAATAATCTAACGAAGTATACTTTCTAGATGATCTCTAGATTATTCTAACTAAGTATCTTACATATTTTAAGCATGGTATCTAAGATATTTACAAGGCTTCATATTCTAGAGTAATCTAGTCTTGTTGTCGTGCCGAGGTTTTTCTTTAAATGGTGTTGTTAGGATTTGGCTCGTAACACCCTCCCCCATTTAATTTCACGACGTCCTCGTCGTGTTTTCCTCCTTTTAGCGACGAATTTGATCCTCGAACTGCCACAATACGTCTTCTCGTTCCCAGCTTGATTCCTCCTATGGTAGTCCTTTCCATTTGATCAAGTACTCTTTGTAACACGAGACTCCCCTTCTTCGTACGTCGCGGTCTGCCATAATTGTTTCAATTTCTTTGTCGAATGCGGTAGTCACGGCCGGGGGTGATCTTTTGGAGATGTTTCGTTGTTCATCTTCCTTGTCTTCATTTTACTCTTTCAGAAGACTTACGTGTACTACCGGATGAACGTCCATTCGCTTTGTATCTCCAACTTGGTATGCGTACTTGCCTACGCGTTTTATTATTTCAAATGGCCCTTCGTACTTCCTTATCAATCTTTTATGCATTGATCGCATTGATTTCAACTGATTGGGAAGCAGTTTCAGCATGACTTTGTCTCCAACTTGAACGTCCATTCACTTTGCATCTGCCAATTTCTTCATCCATTTTGCAGCTTTGTCCTAGCACGCTCTTATCTCGTCAGCTTCTGTGTGTCATTCTTTTGCTAATTTAAATGCTGAAGGGTTGTTACATGTATAAGGCGTGACTAGAGAGCTTGGAGTTTGCGGTTGTTGCCCCATAATGATTTCAAAAGGGCTCTTTCATGTCGACTCATTTCGTTGGAGGTTGAATGAAATTTGAGAAACGTCTAGTAGTTTTGCCAAATTCCGTTGATGGGCACTAACATAGTGTCTAATTTATATTTCTAATAGGCCATTAACAAGTTCTGTTTGCCCATCAGTTTGCGGGTGAAAGCTTGTTGAAAAATTTAGCTCGATCCCCATCAACTTGAACAACTCTCACCAGAATTTGCCCGTGAACCGTGGGTCCCTATCACTGATGATGCTTTTTGGTATGCCCCAGAACTTAACCACGTTTTTAAAGAAAGCTCGCGCGACTTCGTCAACTTTACATTCAGCCGATAGGGGATGAAGGGGGCATATTTGCTGAATCGATCAACCACCACCATAATAGTTACGTAATCTTCTGATTTAGGTAGAGCTACATATAAGTCCATGGATATGCTTTCCCATGGTCTTTGGGCTTGGGAAGAGGTTTTAATAGTCCGGCAGGATGTTTTGTGCTCCTTTATCTTGTTGGCAAACCAAACAAGTCCTTACATAGACTTCCACATCATCCTGCATGTTAGGCCAATAATAATATCGTTGAAGTAAGGCAAGATTGTGAGTTATACCGGGTGTCCTGCCCATAGAGGATCATGCCATTCTTTAAGAATTTCTTTACGAAATTTTTTCCATCTTGGGACATAGGCTCAGTTTATCCCAGTGTATAACAACCCATCTTTTAGCCAAAATCATCGAGTTTTTCCTTCCTTCGCCAATTTCACCAAATTCATTTTCGTTCGGTCTTGCCCCAACCCTTCCTTTATATGCTCGAGCAATTTGGTTCGGGGCTGACTAGCAAATTTTGCTTTACGACTAAGTGCATCAACAACTACATTCATCTTTCCTGGCTTGTATACTAGCTCGTAATCAAACTCTGCAAGAAAATCTTGCCAACTAGCCTGTTTGGGGCTTAGTTTCTTTTGTATCTGAAAATAACTAGTAGCGACATTGTTAGTCAAAGTGGTGAAATTATTCCCTAGAAGATAGTGCCTCCAAACCTTTAAGTAGTGGATAATGGACGTCATTTCCTTTTCTTGTATCGTGTATTTATGCTCAGTATCGTTCAGCTTTTGGCTTTAAAAAGCTATTGGATGTCCTTCTTGCATCAAAACTCCACCAATTGCAAAATCATAAGCGTCTGTATGCAGCTCATAAGGCTTCGAGTGATTCGGTGAAGCCATGACTGGTTCCTTGGATATGATCTCTTTTAGATTTTGAAAGGCATCTTAACATTCTTGACTCCATTCCCACGTCTTGGTCTTTTTAAGTAACTCGGTTAATGGAGTAGCAACAGCTGAATAACTTCTTATAAATCTCTGATAATAGTTAACCAATCCAAGGAATGATCTTAGCTCAGTAACTTTGGTTGGAGTTCGCCAAGTTTGGAGGGATCCATCATGAGCCATCCTTCCCTTACTCAATGGCCAAGGAATTCAATTTCCTATTTCACAAAGTCGCATTTCTCGAGCTTGATAAATAATTGGTATTCTCGAAGGACCTTGAATACCTGCCTTAAGTGCTCTATATGTTCTTCGAGCATCAAGATATAAACAACGATATCATCCAAATAGACAACTACAAATTGGTCTAAAAAGGGGCTGAAAAGTCGGTTCATTAGTGTACGGAAGGTCGCAGGTGCATTTGTTAGACCAAATGGCATGACAAGAAATTCAAAAGCACCGTAGCGAGTCACGCAAGTTTTCTTAGGTTCATCGCCTTCTGCAATACGTACCTGGTAATATCCTGAACGTATATCAAGTTTAGAGAAGTACCTGGCATTTCCCAATTGATAGAAAAGGTCTGAGATTAGCGGGATTGGGTACTTGTTCTTTACGGTGACTTTGTTGAGAGCCTGATAATCTATGCACATTCGAAGCGAGCCATCCTTCTTCTTTTGGAATAGTACCGGTGCTCCATAAGGGGCCTTTGATGGTTGGATGTATCTGAGTCAAGTAGATATTTGAGTTGTCTTTTTAACTCCGCAAGTTTAGGTGGGGCCATTCTTTAAGGAGTCATGGCAGGGGGCTTAGCTCCTGGGACAAGCTCGATCTGATGGTCGGCTTCCCTTCTATGCGGTAATTTCTTTGGTAGTTCTGCTGGCATCACATCTTGGAATTCTTCTAGAACTCCTTTGACTGCCTCGAGGACTTGGGGTGTTGCGGTTTCATCATCGAGGAATTCCCTCACGGCTGCCAAATAACATTCTCCTTCCTTGGCGGCCTTTTTTAATTAGGCTGCCGATAATGGGGGTTGTATTTCACCCCGTTTCTTTAATTTTGTAACCTGGTACACTTTGTTATAGAGGATGACCAGCATTTTGGTGGCAGGTATAGGAAAAGTTCGGGCTCTTTCAAAGAAATCCAGGCCAAGTACAACCCTATAGTTATCCGTCGACACTACTGAAAATGTTAGCTCGTTAGTCCACTTATCGATACAAAACTTTACCTTAGTTGTCCCGATGATCTGCTTTGGTTCTGTGTTAACAGTCTTGATCTTCCCTTTTTCAGAGGTATATGTTATCCCCAATCATTCAGCCTCCTTAACATCCAAGAAGTTATGGGTATCACCAGTGTCGATGAGTCCCAACGTCTTCTTGTCGTTCATCATTAGCTCCGTAAAGAGTAACCCTTGATCTTTAGTTTCGGCTCCAGTAAGCATTTTTATTAAGGTGTTAAGTCGTCTAATCGACCCCAATTCTTCTTGGGGTGACTCGTCTATCTTCGGACCCATCTCAGCAACCAGGGCATTAATAGCTTTCCGACTTGGGAATTCCCTTGTCCAATGAGGTCCATCGCAAATAAAACATGGCTTCGATGAGGGTTTGGACATGTCTTTTTTCTGAAACAACCTTTCAAACTTTGATCCGTCATCTTTTCGGTCCTCCAAACTCTTAGTTGGCCCTCGCTCAACCCCCGATTATTTGGTAAAGGTTTCTTTGGTCGGTTGAAGTAATCCACAATCGACTCGGTTGCTACGATGTCCTCGTCTAATATCTTGATGTTTCTTCTATCAATTTTGATTCGTGCTGATTATTTTAATCTGTCGTTGAAGTAGAAAAGGGCATCTTGATCTGGTACATCCACAATTTCCAGTAAAATCATAGTAAATTCTTTTATGTAGTCGAAAATTGAACCTGTGTGGCGAAGTCGTCTTAACTTAGCCTTGGCTTCACAGCCAGCATTATGGGGGACAAATTGTATTCGCAGCTCGATCTTAAACTGATCCCAAGTGTTGAGGATGCGTGTGCCCTTCTCCCTTTTCATGATGTTTTCTTCTCCACCATACTTGGGCAGACTCATGCAAAAAGGCAAGGGCATTGTTGATTCTAGCAGCATCCTCCATTACTCCCATCCTTCAAAGTATTGTTCAAGTTCGAACAAAAAGTTTTCCACTAGAGTAGTATATTGAGTACCATTATACATATCTAGTTTTGGGACCTTTAGGGTCAAGAAAGACGTACCTTTGCTACCACTAGCATCTCCATCGTTACTCATCTTTCAATGGTTTTGACATTCCTTATTTACATTGTCTATCTTTACATGCATCGTAAAGATCTCGTCCTTTACAAATTTGTCTAGCACTTAACAAATCTTGGGTCATCTTTTCGATTTCTTTCTTGAAGTCATCGCCCACATTCCGGACCAAAGCTTTTGCTGCTTCAATTACTTCAACATTTTCTTGGGTCATCAAGTAGAGAGCTTCTTGGAGAGAATCAATTTGTTCTTTCATTTCAACAACATAAGATTCCACAATCGTAACACGTTCTTCAAGGCTGTCCCTTGAAGCTCCTTCATCGTGTGTCAGATTAGGAGGTCGATACTTGGCTCTTGCTTTATCTCTTTCTGACGCATCCTTATTTCGTTCAGTAATACACCCTTGGATTTCTTCCTCATTCGGCGTTTCAACCCCATCACTCGGATTGTTTTCAAGGACAAATTCTGCCATCTTGTTCCTTCCAATTGGTGTATATCTAGGTCTAAAACCTTGTCTCTAATACCACCTGTCACGGGACTAATTCACAATGTATGTGTGCCACTTAGCGACTCGATTCCAACGTCTAAGTAAGCTAAAAGTTATGGAAGAGATAAGCGGTGAACACTTGCAGATTTACTAAAAAATACTTGATTTATGTTACACTTGAAAACTTGGTTACAAAATGGATGCTTAAATGAGGGGATTATCCATATATATACTAGGAGGCTAATCCATTCTAGAAGCTTCTTCTAAGTTTTTATGATACTTTCTAGATAATTTATAGATTAGTCTAACGGAGTATACTTTCTAGATAATCTCTAGATTATTCAAACTGAGTATCTTAGATATTTTAAACATAATAGCTAAGATATTTACAAGGCTTCATATTCTAGAGTAATCTAGTCATGTTTTTGTGCCGAGGTTTTTCTTCAAATGTTGTTGTTAGGATTTGGCTAGTAACAAATATGACGGATACATTTTTGCACTCATTTAAAAAGAAGACTATGATATTTTTAACTACTCTATTTTCCGCTTTCTTTTTTAAAATATTATAATCTTGATAACCGTAAATCATTAACCTACATAAATTATACATCGTGACGAGCATTTAATTATTTCTAATAGATTGATATTTTCATATATTTTCGAAAAACATTTTTTTTTGTTTTTCGGGTATTTTATTTTGCTTGATATATCATATGTGATAGAACAATAATATGTAAGTTCGAACGCTCAATATGTTATCGTAAAATGAGCATAAGTAGTATTTATATCCCCAAATGATTCATCGTTTTTGGCATTGAAAAATTGACATCACTAATCTTCCAACCATATAGCACACATAATTTTTGAATCTCCAAACAAATACAATTTTTCAGATAAGTTGGAGAAAAAAAAAGATTTTTATAGTCAAACTCGTTTGTTGTATCACATGTAATATAATAATAGTTTGTAAGTTCGAACACTTAACATTTTGTCGTAAAATGAGCATAAGTATTTGTATAAAACTTCAAAATAATCATCATTTTATGCATAAAAAATACACATCATTAGCTGTCTAATCATATATCACACATTAGATTTAAAAATCTCTAGATCAATATGTTGAAAATAGAGAAAAAAATTGACATTCAAACTTGTTTGATATATCACGTATGATATAACACTGATCTGTAAGTTATATCACTAAATATGTTGTCGTAAAATAGGCATAACTCCAAAGATTCACCACTTTTTGTCATGTAAAATATCATTTATTTCCATTTTACGACAGCAATTTGAGTTATCAAATCTTTAAATTAGTGTTATATCACGTGTGATATATCAAACGAGTTTGAATATAAAAAAATCATGCTTTTTTACAACTTCTATGAATAAACTACAATGATTTGAAAGATCAAAATTTATGTATGATATATGGTTGGAAAACTAAGGATTTGAATTTTTAGATGCAAAAACGGTGAATCATTTGAAGTTCTACACAAATATTTATGCGCATTTCTAGATAGCAAATTGAGTTCGAACTTATAGATTAGTGTTTTATCACATGTGATATATCATGCAAACTCGTGTACCGATAAAACGCACAAAAAAATAAAAAAGAAAAAAGATTTTTCAAAAATACATGAAAGTGCCCCTCGATTGAAAGATAATTAAATGCTCGTTGTAATCGTGTAATTTATTTTACCTAACAATTAACCGTTTTTGAGATATATTGTTTTCAAAAAGGAAATGTGAAAGGGGGTTTTTATTAAAAAGAGGTGTGAGACGGAATGGAAGTCATTGTTTTATTTTAGTTAAAAATAAGTGAGTGAGATTGATCACTCAATCTTTATAATTTATATGTTCTATAAAATAACTCACTTATTTTAATTTTAATTTTAAATTTATGCAGGAGCCTACTAATGAAGTTGATTGTGTACATTGTATTTTATAAACACTAAAAATTGTCGACAAAACAAATTTCAGTGTTTAGAAAATAAAACGTACACAATGTAAAAGAAATTGTATTTTCAGTGATTTTCTAATGTAACATATTGGATTTCACATACACATCAAACCATAACCAAAGTATTTTTTTTTTTTTTTGGTAAAAGGGTCTTAAAACCCCGGTAAATATATCCAAAAATCCATGAAGTACAATTGACATGAGTGTACATCTCATGTCCTCTGCCCGTTACATAGGCGATATCACTCAACCTAAATAACAAAGCTACATACAACTGCTAACCGCAGAAAATCCAACTATCCTACTAAACAAATAGAATAGTAACTAAATTACATTTAAAATGAACAATCTAAATGTAACCTAGACAAGGTTCAAATGAACCACATCCATGGTGAACGACTCAATCTTCAATGCTTCATTGCTTGACCACGAGTGCTCGACCAACTACCAGCTGCAATGCAACAAACATATCTGAAGTCGCATCTTCAACCTGCCCTACCAACTCAAAGGATGGCAAAAGGACCAGACTTACGTACACAACTTCTCAACAAGGAATGAGAGTGCCCTACCAACTCGAACGATAACTAAAGGTCCAAACCCACCCCAACAAGCTGACAATCAGCAAACAACCACGACTTCAAATGGCTACATGCATGAACCAACGATCCACACCAAAAACAAAACCACTCTAGCCGCATGCAAATGGCTAACAAATGGCCAAATCCGAGTAGAAGTAAACTCTAGGCCAACCCAAGCAACTACTGGACGGAACCACTCATCAGCCTTCACCCAACGACTTGAACCAAGTCTCATCACCACCCACGAACATGTCCCCGCTGGAATTCACGACCAGAAACAACCCTAGCCGTATTCAAATCAGATCAGCAGCCAAACATGTGCAGGAAACCCTAGCAGCAAAATCATGAGAGAAGGAACCCTAATTCACCCCGACCAAGATCCACCGCAAAAACCACCATGACCAGCAGAAACCAGCCATGAAGACGATCAAATACAGAGAAAACAACACCAGATAATGCGTACCCTCTGTATCAAACCCCAACAATTCTTGTCGACAGAAACCCTAAACAGGACGTTAACAAGAATCGAAACCCAGCAATCCGTGAAGAATAAGGAATCAAGGCTGAACCCTAACAAAATTCCACACACGATCACACCCCCATAACACCATGATTCCATGATTAGCTGAAAAAAGAACCCTAATGAGTGTTTTCCAGCACAAACGTAATCATGTAATCATAACCATCGGTTTTAAATACAAACCGAAAGCCAACAAAACCCAAAAAACCCTAGCCGTAAACAATTGAATAAAAGGTAGGAGTAATATACACAATTGCACTCTCTTTTGATTTTAACATCAATCAAAGACGAAAAATCATCACAAGTTATAAAATCAGAATGAAACCCTAATCAAAGAGAAGGAACAAGTGAGAAAAATCGTCCCCACACTGGAAGAGAGACACGGAAATCAGATTTCTACTAATTGAAAACCTAACAAGATTCAACAATTAGTGCGATCTTGATCATGATGAGAGATGAGAATTAAAACCCTTTACGAATTGTGAAGGGACCATGAAGAAAATCCCCCCCCCCCATAACCACGTTTTCCTTGTAATGTCTATTTTTTTTCAACCATAACCAAAGTAGGCGTACAAAAGATGAGTTTTAGAGAGAGAAAGTTAAAGAGTTGGGAACTTTAGTGAGAGAAAGAAAAATCTTATTATGAGCTCTAACTCTCTACCTTGGGAGGTAGAGAGTATTTATAGTCTTTACATAAATCGCCACCTAACGGGCTGTGGATCAGGCATACAGTGGGTAAAGACCCGTCCGTCCTCCACGGTGTTACTAAAACTAAATACTACTTAACTTATATTAATCTACGACTACGAGCTTTCTAACGATTACATATACTTGAGGTGACCGACTCTTTAATACTTGGATTTACTAAATCCTAACAATCTCTCCCTAAGGGAGGTCACCTCAAACATATACTAAAATTACATTGAATACAAACAGATATTACATTAAAAATTGTTCTTGCCTTCTTGATGTAGTACTTTGCTCCGAAGCTCGTAGTCATTGATTCTTCTCATTGCATGTTTGGTTAATCCAAGTGGAGGTCTTTTTACTGATCCACGTGATAATGAGTTTTGAGCCAGTTTTGAGATCATCAGCAAACATCAATCTCTGACTCATCCATTGTGGTGTTGGTATAATGTGATGTTGTAACTTTCGGACCGACATGCTCACATTCTGGATCATGATATCCTCTCATCAGAGTAGCGGAAGCTTTTGTTGATTTATGATATTGGCAGCAGCGTAGCAGAAGCATGGAGTGAAAATATCAGAGTCATTGATGCACTAATCATGATTTCTTTCGAGATGAATGTGTTGAGTGAGCATGCGGCTATGGATTGACCGCATCATTCTGATCAGCTGCAAACATCGGGTGTGCCTGCATGCAACAGTTAGCAATAAAGTGCACGAAAGTGTCTTTGATCACTTTCGTTGAATTGAGGTACACGGCCCACGGTTCCCCGTTGATCAATACATGTACTGCCTGTGATCAGATATAATTTCGAAGAATTTCCTTGACAGGGTTTCGCAGCTGCTCTAGCTGTTCTCAAACTGGAACGTCTCAAAGAAGACAACACGGAGTGAGTGAACCAGCGAATTGAGATTCACTGATTGATAAAAAGAGATTTGAAAAACAATCGTGTATCGCTCAATAGAACTTGTTTTTGCAATACAACGAAGGTTTTAATGAAGATCAATTATCAATCATAAACACCTTTTGATTTGAAATATTCGTACACAGTCGATGTGCTAAAGAAAAGAGTTTTTAAGCACAACGACCTGTTTTTCAAAGGTATCCGTCAATCCATAACCTGAACCAGGATTGATTCAAAAGATTGAATTGCCCCATTGTTTCTATTCAGTTGTCACATGGTTGTTCTATAGAATAGATCTCACATGCCACCCACCAGGAGCTTGTTAGATGTTGGCTCTAGAAGGCTTTCCATCTTCACTGTGAATGTGTTTGCCTATCACTCAGATGTTCTGGCAATACCACAAGGATAATGCGTAGGACTCAAGATATAATCTCTCTTTCCACATTGTGTGAAACAGAGAGTCTTCATTGAAAGTGTCCTAATGAGATTTATTGATGATCTCGTAGCTCTAGACTCAATTGTGCATATTTGGATTCTATATCGGAGACTAGGGAGATGGTCTCCTTCTTCAATATCAACAATCTCTAAGAGAAAGTCGATAGATAATGTCGGTTCCCCGTGAGAATGAAACAAGTCCTTTTAAGAGGAACTTGGGTGGTTTGGGAAGTTGAAGTGCAGTGCGTCACTGGGTCCATGACGTCTTGTCTTCAATACCGATGTTACCTTGCTAACCACCAGTACCATATGAATTGAACCCGGTATCTGCCCTAAGGTTGAATAATTGGAGGGCTATTTGTTTTCACCCTTTTCTCATTCAATTCTTTTTCATTCTTCAACCCCTTTAGTGCTTACCGAGACTTCATAACTAGAACCTTGTTGGGTTTATTCCAGTACTAGCTCATTCTCAGTCCGCACTCTTCCCATATCTCACTTTTCTTCTTTTTTCAATATACCTAAGGACTTCTACACTATCTAGTGGATAGTCCCTGGGTAGATCCCTCCGGTTCTAGCGGATCATGGGAACAAATACCTAACCTTATCATCCTTATATCACCATGCATAAAGTAAAGTTGGTCGGTCTATTTGGTATTGTTCATCTGCCATTGGAACCAATTGAAAACCATTTGAAAATCAATCCAGATACTTATGATATATTATCAAAGTATTTTGTACCTTAATTGTTTTTGATATTTTTAGAACAAGAGCTCTCCCTCAACATGTGCATCAAGTGTATGAAATCGTTTTGCACATGGAGGCAAGAGAAAGAATTAACTTCTTTGATTACCATTTTCTAAAATATATCAACATCACTTCCCTGATCAAAACAAGTAGACAAATCATATTGGGGAAGGATGAGGTTTTCAAAAATTTGCTCCCCCTCAATATGTGCATAGATATTTGAAAATGTTTTGCACATATAAGGAAAAGACTGCACATTAAGATAAATTGATCATGTTTCAGATCTTTGTGGTTTAAGATAGATGCTCCCCCTCAACATGTCTATGGAAAATTTGAAATCGTTTGACACATGTGGGGCGGAGAGCTTGTACATCCTTATAAAACCATTTACCGAATTATCAGATTAAGTCCAATTTAAATCACAAATTCTCCCCCGATCATAATTGTCAAATCATTTGAGATTTGTGATCTCTAAGATTTAAATTGATTTTGAAAGCATTTAAGGAGAATTGTGACTTGATTATGAGTGATTATGAAAACGTTTTAACTGATAAGTATCGGATTTTAAGACTTTAAACTCCATTGATTAAACATGCAGGATTATCTTTTGAAAACAATTGTATGACAAATAACCTTTTGATTTAATTGAAATCATTCTCTCCCTCAATCAATGACATAAGTCGTTGATTGAGAGATAGATATTTTGACAAACGTTAAGTCCAGATGATTTTCAAAAATAGAGTCCGAGTTTATTTTTCAAAACAATTAGTTTTCATTAGATTGAAAGTAATTGTTTATAGAATCAGAGCATGAGATTTGAAAAACAAGATAAAGCATGGCTCTGTTCTTTCTTTGAAAAGCGGGTTACTACCTGAAATGACAATAAACCATAGTTTCACTTTCTCCCAAAAATATTTTTTGATTTTTTGATTTTTTTTAAGCATTCGAAAAACATCTAAAGACCCGTGTCATTCTTTGAATGACAACTCAAAGTCCGTAGATATTATCGAATTAGGAAAAACATGACAAAAAGACAATATTTTTGGAATTTTTCAAGATTTTCTAATTTTTATGGATTTTTGAAAATTTTATATTTTTCTATTTGCTTTTTGCTGGTTTTATAATTTTATATTTTGCTTTTTGAATAAATATATACAAGATAGAGAAATAGTTTAAGAAGATGATGAAACGAGTACCGAGATAAGGAAATCGTTCAGCACTTTGTAGAAGATAGAAGACATCATCTCTTAAACTTTCACCACCAAAGCATTCGAGGCTTCTAAGAAAATCGTCTGAACATGAGCCTTCTCAATTTGAATCTTTGGTAGCTTCCCCTCAAATCGACAATCATCGAATAAAGACCATTTCCCTAAGAAGTAGAGTTGAATGAAAACAATCTCATTGAATGAAGCTCTGCACCCCGAAGAACACGAGAACACCAAAGTAACAAGTTGAAGCATTGATCGTCTCAGTGGTTATCAAATCCGGAATAACTGATGAAGTCCGATCACATGAACCTGTTGTGCGTCCCCGATGTACACATTACTCTTCAAGATTGACCAGTTGTTTATTCAGGGGAACAATACATCAACATCTTCTTTTTACCAAGTGCATTCCATTTATCTTCCATATAACCAATCAGCCCATATTGTACACAAGTACCCAACCAGAGTAGAGACAACGACATCACAATAACTGGTTGAATCAATGATCTTCTTTGCGGATGTCAACTCCGGAATAACTGATAAAGCTCGATCATGTGAATATGTTTTGCGACCCTGATGTACACATATCTCTACCCTGATGGTTGCGATATCATCGGAATCATCATTACATTGTGTACATGAAGCACTAACCGGAAGCACTTTATCATAAATCATATAGAAGATGTCGATCATCAATGTCATCTCACGTTCCAAATATTCTTCTCATATTTCTTCCTACTGAAAGTTGAGTTATCACATACCAAAAGTATCCAGAGACCACTTCCCCTTAAATGGTTGAAATAATACATCCTTCCCCCCAAATAGTTATAATGATATATCCTTCCCCCAAATAGTTGGAATAATACATCCTTCCCCCAAATAGTTAAATAATACACCAAAGGCTACGAGTTAAACACTGAGTTTCTCTACGGTTATGACCATTGTCTTTCCTGGATAACTTCAATCAGGTAGAAGTGTTAAGTTCATCATGTGTACTCGTTGTGCTTTTAGATATATGTCTCCTTCCCCCTTGCTGGTTTTGATACCTCAGAATCAGCAAAACATAATATACCCATAACCATGAGATCTTGTGAGAAGAATTCAAATAGCCCAAATGAATCCTGTGAGAATCAACTGCAACAAAAAAACACTCTCCGACTATCTTAACCAACCCATACGTAGACAATTTGAAGTGACCACTGAAGAAGCAAACCAAATATACCAAACTTGAAACTGAAGTAGATTTCCCCACATTTGTATCTTAAACTTGCACTAATGTTGGAAGAACGGTGTCAAGAATTTATGCTCCAAGAAAAATTCTTAAGTACTCAATACTCAAACAAAGTATGAGACATTAACACCTCTTGAGATTATCCACATCGTCATCTGCATGTGACACTGAGTAAAACAACGTAACTCCTAATAGTGATAGTTAACCAGGTCTTCAACCAACCACCCCGACTACTGGTAACTAGATAAACCAAGTCTTCAACTCAAAATCTTAAGCCCGAGCAAGTTATCAAATAAGAACACGCCTTTGTTGAAAGTCAACTTCAATCTCAAATAAGTGATAAATGATTAACTCCAAAGTTATCAACTTGTGTCAAATGCCCAACATGTAAAAACAACATACAATCGGATGTACATTGACCCACTGAATGAACCGGAACAAATGATTCCTCAACATCAATACATTCTTCCTAAAGGTATACATGTAGATACTGATCTGGAAGATTCACCAATAATGTCTTCGAGCGGATGAGGTAGTCATTTTCCTTAATGTTCATGAGGTTGATTTATAGTGTGCACAATGAGATGAACAATAATCCGTGAAGATTTGGCAAAGGGATACCAAAGAGCGGATCATTATTCATGAACAATAATCCGTGAAGATTTGGCAAAGGAATACCAAAGAGCGGATTATTATTCAATAGTGCAACTACAATATCATGATAGTCATTATCAACGCCTTGTGAAGTAACTGGAGATAAGGTTTCTTGAGAATTCCAAGAAGTACTTCTTAGATTGTGAACCAGTTGAGTCAGTAGGAACCGGAGCATGAGCTTTAGAAACTAGATGAATCTCAAGCAATGAATCACAGTTATCATTAGTAAGTGAAACATTAGGCGTTGGAGAGTCGTATGACCATAACTCAAGCATCCATCAACATGTAGTATATTCCCTCTTCTCCCCCTCAAAAATTGCAAATGAAGTTTGCCATTTTTGATTGATCAAGTGGATAAGAATGTATACCAATGAACGGAGATCCACTTGAGGATTGAATGGGCATGGAAAAACATGAAGCTTGTCGATGAAGAATGTCGATGAGAATGGTCATAAAAATGAAGATTTCTCTTCTTCTGAAGATAAAGCACACTGAGGCATACACTTTTCTTTTCTTTGAGGAACGGGGCCTGAAGTGTTATCTGCAGACGCCATAGTGTTGAAGAACGAGGCCTGAACTGATGCGAACAGACGTCATTTTTTAGAGCCCAGTTATATGTTTAGAGCCGCCCGAATCCAAATACCAAGGGACGATTTGTACGACCTGCTTTGGACAACAGACAAAGATAGAGATTTGGAAACATTGGATCCTCACGTGCTCATGGGGTCCTTTTGGTTAGCATAAACAATCTTTGAATCAACAGAAACCCTAGGTGCAATGCCATTGTCACTAGGAGCTGAACTAGTAGAAGCATCAGACTTAGTCGAGGGACATTTTGTGCTTAATGGGATTATTCTACCAGTTGGCTTCCAAACCTTAACAGGCACTACTCTAGGCATAGTGGATCTAGTTAAGGGGCAAGGTTTGCCATTCGTGAATATTTGACCTGTTGGCTTCCACTGAAATCCTACATTGGTAAAAACCTTCCCTGAAGGTTTCCATGATTGCTTAATCTGTTTCGCTTTCCAAACTTTCTTAACTGGGGTATGATTCTTAGATCTCAGAAATAACACAACACATTTATCATGATTACCAGAAGATAGACATTCTTTACAGGTTTTGCAGACAGCATAAGACTTCGAATTAATTTCAGTAAGCTTAGAGCTAATACTAGAACCAACACGCTTCTTTTTGTTCAATTCAAACTTATTTTCCCTATGGTGTTCTTTCACTTTCTTCTCATGATCACTTTTAGTCAGCGAAATTCTATCCTTCTTTGTATTGCTACAAGGTTTTGACCCGCTAACTTTAGTGTCAATATTAACATCAATCGAAGTGATGACGGGAGCCTTAGTTTGTTTTACTTCCATTTGATTTTCTGGTCTAGAAGTGTTGGGTTCTGAGGCTTTTAGAGGCACATTAAGAGTCACATTCTTATCCTTAGGCATAGAACTGGGTGCAACTATTCTATCTCGCCTATTACACGCTTTTGGACTTGTGACAATTACATACTCTAAGAGTTCCTGAGATCGTTTGGCATCCATGCATGCATAAGTGATTGCATTATCAAAAGGCTTATCTAATCTATCATCCTCTACTATCTCACGGAGGCCCTTTAAACTATCCTTAAGTTGTGTTAGATATGTTTTATGTGCCAGTTCATTATTCCTAAGAGGGGGAGGAATATATAACATATCAATAGGATACTTATCACAAGCAGGATCCTTTGGAACAGAATATTTGCAATTAGGGATTGGCAATTTTCCTTTTACCTCACGCTTCAGATTCTCAATATCGTTAAGCAAAAGAAGTTACATTTTCAATGTGTTTATCATGATTAACTTTGAATGAATCACATAACTCTTTGTTTTGATCATTAACTTTTGAAATTTCAGCTTTAAAACATTCATTTTCCTTTTGCAATTTATCAATAATGTTTTAAAGTTGGAAATTCTGAGAATCTAAAGGTGGACGTATTCGGGAGCCAGTCACTTCATTCCTTTCATCTTTTAATTGTGAAATCTGGAATTTCAGTCTTTTGATCGTGTGGCAATGAGCTCGAATCTGTTCATCACGTTTGTTGATTTCAAAAACTGCATCAAACTCAGGAGCATTCGAAGATGTCTTGATATTTGAAGTTTTAACATTTTCTTTCAGATGTTGATATTTTAATTGTAAACCAAGATATTCAACTTCTAATTTAGAATAATGTTTGACCAAGTTATCATGATCATCATTTTCGATTTTATCATTCAATTTTGAATTTTTTGTCTCAAGCTCAATGACACGATCCTGGGATACTTTCAATGCAACCGACATTTCATGAAATTGAGAAGCAGTAATAGAAAGCTTAGTAACAGTGTAAAACACATCTTGAGCAACACAACTCAAAATCAAGTTCTCATTTAAGATATGCAAATTCTTCCTTTCAATTTCATTATATTTGAGTTCCCATTCATAATCATAGACCTCAACTATCATTGCATCAAATTCCTTTTCCATTTCTTTAATATATGAGTTTATCCCTTTTTTAAGACTCTCAAATTGACCTTTTAATTGTTTAAAGAATGGCATAACCTCAGTTAAATAACATTCTTTGGTTTCCCCTTCAGTTATCCCAGTGGGTGTGATCCTTTTCTTAAAAGTTTTCTCAAAATCAATAAATAATTGAAATATGACATATTGATTGATTAAGGTCTTGCTTTTAGTGGCAATAGTTCTAGAAACTAGATGCGTTGGTGTATTTGGAGGATACACAGTCGCTAAAGGCATTTTCCTAAGGGGAGGGTTTGTAACAATAAGATTCTCTGCTTTTTGCTTATCTAAATCCTTTTTCCAGAACACTTGTTCTGGAGTTAACAACGTTTGAGGCTTAAACATGTTCAAGGAGATCCAATTCTTCTTTTTGTAATCATGGGGTGTGATAATTATTTTCTTCTCTTTACATTTAGGATCATCTAGTTTCTTGTTCATCTTCTCCCTAGTGACTTCATCTGATTTCTTATCTTCCTCTGTGCACTCAACGCAACTAGGTTTCTGTCTAGGCTTAAGGATTTCATTACCATCATAAATTACCTTATGAGCACTTCTAGCCTTTTTAATGACCTCTGGATTTGGTTCCTCAACAAGGGGAGTACTATGCTTATCACTTAAAACTCTGTGCTTAGTGATTAAGTGAGCAGTTTGAATGGTATTTCCTTGTACGTACAACTTATTTTCAAGCTTGTTTTTCAAGGTTTTTAGATTAGAAAAATCATTCAAAAGTTTTGATTCCTTAGCATTGAATTCTTGCTTAAGCATTTTAACATTTTCTTGAAGTTGTTGTTTTTGCTTAGCAGTTTTAGAAAGCTTTTCTTGTAAGGAGTTTAACTCTTGTTTTAATACTTCTTCTCTAAACTTACTTTGTCTAATAGTTGTACGCATTTGGTCATCCATCTCCTGCTCACGAGTGGTTAACTCAAACTTAGCTCGTTGTTCATAAATAGCAACACGTTCTTTATAAGCATTAAGTTCAGAGATAACAGACTCATCAGGGGTACATGCAGTGTATTCGTCAAAAGCATAGTCATCATTGACTGCATAAGATACATCACTTGGTACAATCTCACTTCACTTTGTTTCACATATTGATCATATGGGACAACATCGACATTACCCATATTTTCAATATTTGACTCAATAATTACAGTTGATTGTACTTCATCATGTATCTTTTTCTCATCAACTTCATCGTATAGTTTTAGTACCTCAGAAATGATTTTGTCTTTGGATGGACCAGTTTGTTGTGGTGAAGAAACTTTTGGAGAAACCATAGGTGAGATGCTAGCCATGAAGATTGTTTGAGCAGTAGGTTCATCATCTACATCAGAGTCAAATGCATCACAATAAGCTACTTGAAAGGCATTCTGATGATTATGACCAATCTCCTGAATTGGCTGTTCATCAACATCAACATCATATGTCTTGGCATTCCCTTCAGCAAGAAACAGTTACTCCTCTTCATCCAAAGTTGCTCCATTCGGGATTCATGTTGTTCACAAACTTTGAGTTTAGCTGAATGTTTGGCATAGTCATTCTGATGTTTCTCATATCATTCACAAGTTTGTGGAATCTCACGTAATACTTATAGACACTCTCATCTGGTTTCATCTTGAAGTGCTCAAATTCATCATAGAGTTGTGATTCTTTATCTTCCATAGTAAGTTCAGAACCTGAGAGAAGCATCTTGACATTATCCCACACTGCCTTGGCTTCGGTGTTGTGATTGATCAGCTTGTAGATATCTTTTGGAAGACCTTGAAGTATGATGTTAGAAGCCCTGATATCAGCATCGAATCTCTTTCTCTCTTTATCATCGAGCTCATCATATGTCTTTGGTCTGTCTATTCTATAGATCATTGTTCCATCTGCAGCTGTATCAATTAAGTCTCTTGTAGTCTCAATCTGATAAGGTCCTTCATCAATCAATTTGAGAATGTTGACCCCATTTTCCTTTCCAAGACAGTACAATCTGATTCTTTGAGCCCAAGAGTCGTAGTCAGTTCTGTCAAGCATGGGTGGACGAGTATCTGAACCAGCTGCTTGAACATCCTCGGCAACAGTGGAGATGATTGTAGGTACGTTGGTAGACATGTTAACAGATTAAACATGATTTTATAACTCTATGATTAAACCGGGAAATAGATTCTTTCACGGGATTTTACTAAATCAAGAGAAAACCGTATTACATACAAAAATCAACCAACTCGCTAAGTAACCTTGAACCAAGTCGCTAAGAACCAAGTCGCTAGCAAATTTTGACAGCAAGTCGCTAAGCACCAAGTCGCTAAGATGTCAAGTCGCTAAATAGCAACTCGCTAAGCACCAAGTCGCTAAGATGTCAAGTTGCTAAATAGCAACTCGCTAAGCACCAAATCGCTAATATCAAGTCGCTAACAAACTTAAGTATAAGTCGCTAACTTTCACCAAGTCGCTACCCGTAGTGGAGAATCCACTAAGTGTACTGTTTGTCGGCTTGTCTCAATAGACAAGTCGCTAAGCACAACTCACTAAGAACTTCTACTACAACTCGCTACCAACTTACAAAGCAAGTCGCTACCAAGACAAATTATCCGTAGCTCAAGTCGCTAGCTAGAAAATCAAACAAACACCACTTTTCAATCCAAAAACAACCCAACCACGATGATTCAAGCTTACCAAAGCAAAACCCAAGCACATACAATGATTCTAAACACAAAAGTACACCCAAAATTCAAACTTTAACACTAGAGATGATCCAAATGATGCAAAAACCACTAAACTTTTTCAAACTCTAAAACCATCTAAAAACTACTAGAAATCCAAGAATATGTAAGAGATGATCAAATCATGGCTCTTGATACCATTTGTAACATATTGGATTTCATATACACATCAAACCATAACCAAAGTAGGCGTACAAAAGATAAGTTTTAGAGAGAGAAAGTTAGAGAGTTGGGAACTTTAGTGAGAGAAAGAAAAATCTTATTATGAGCTCCAACTCTCTACCTTGGGAGGTAGAGAGTATTTTTAGTCTTTACATAAATCGCCACCTAACGGGCTGTGGATCAGGCATACAGTGGGTAAAGACCCGTCCGTCCTCCACGATGTTACTAAAACTAAATACTACTTAACTTATATTAATCTACGACTACGAGCTTACTAACGATTACATATGCTTGAGGTGACCGACTCTTTAATACTTGGATTTACTAAATCCTAACATCTAAACACTGAAAATTGTCGTGAGTGACGCATAATTCATGTAAGTTATAAAGATGTCACTAAATGTAAAAGAAGTTTTATTTAAAATTTTATGTGTTTCTTTTACTCTTAAAAAGTGAAAGTAATATTGCTATTGGTATAGAACTGTTTATGGTGATATCAAAATAGTTTGCAATTTTATTATTTGCCTTTTGGGAAACAAATTTTAAATAGGATAATCAATAAACCATAACATTTTAAACTTTTTACCACTTTTCAAAGCCACTACACAAGATATACTAAAAAAAATTCATGTAACTAAAACCGTTGTTACAAAATTTCAATTTTCTGGTGAAGTCAACCTAAACAGAGGCATAGGTTCTCCATATTATGCCAACGCATTGAATGCTGATGCAGACACAAATGTTTCCTCAACTGATAAGATTCATAACATTGAAAAACAAATGCTGGAAGGAAAACTAGTACTATTGGGTGACGATGGGAAGCCATTGCACACATGATGTGATAAGTCGAGTGACGCTAGAACTTGTCTCAATGGTGAACCAAGTAAGAAAATTCCAAAATTTCATACCTTAATAGCCTCGGCTCGTAATGGGGCGATGTTGCCATTCCCATAAGATCAACTCTATAGGTTAAGGAACGTGTCAAGATTACTGTCTATTGGTTTTTTCTGGGCAAGAGAGTTGCGTATCCGATGGTTGAAAACTATGTTAATAACACATGAAGTAGTTTTGGGCTTGTTCATACGAAAGGCATTTTTTGTAAATTCAGCTCAAACTCGGGTATGGAAGCAATGCTTAAAGGTAGACCATGTTTGATTCATAATGTGCCATTGATTCTTTATAAATTGTCTCCTATGGAGAATGTTTCTAAGGAGGACATAAAGTCTGTCCCTGTTTGGGTTAAACTCCATGATGTGCCACTCACAGAATTCACGTTGGATGGATTGAGTGCCATTGCTACAAAACTTGCTACCTATTTGATGTTGGATACGTATACAGCCTCTATGTGCATGGAATCATGGGGTCGGTCCAATTTGGTACGAGCCATTATTGATCTTTGTGCCGATATTGGGTTAACTCTTGTTGTGGCGTTACCTAACATTGAAGGTGATGCATATATCTTACATTCGATTCGCGTAGATTGCGAGTGGAAACCAACTAGATGTCCAACGTGCATGGTTTTTGGACATGCTTTGGACCAATTTCCGAAGAGCCCTAAAGTGGTTCCTACCACGTCCATGAATCGGGTTGAGGTTCAAGTTGATTGACTCTAGGGAATTAAGAAGATGCACTCAAGCAATATTTGAAATGGTGGAATGAAACAAGGTGGAGGAAATTATAGTTTTAATACCAAGTCTAAATTTTTTTACAAGCATGTCTCAAAAATTTCATCACCAAGTAAGCATATGGAAGCAAGTAAGTAGAATACTATTGATAATGGGGTCGTTAAAACTCATAATCCGTTTTCAATTCTTGAAACAAACGATAGGGATATGGAGGGAAATAATTCTACTAAAACTCAAGGGACGAATTCTTCTGTTAATGTGGGTGCAACGAATCAAGTGTCTACATCTACATCTAATGAGGCATGTACATCTAAAGGTACAAACACGAATCTTAAGGCAGATATTGGTAAATCTGATGTTCGTGTTGATAAGGATATTGGAAGTGATGTGGAACATGTCTATGATGAACACCGAGTTTCATGGATCCTAAGAGTGGATGAGGCATTGGAAGTAAGAGTTTATATGAGCTTTCGAAAGAGGATAATGAGTATCATCCATATGATGATGATCATGTGTACGATGATTTATAGAAAGATCAACATGCATTTTGCCACGCTCTTGATATAAGTTTTCATGGTCATAATAGACGTTAGACTATATTTTTTTATGTTTTGAGTCAAATGTAGTTTAGTGGTTAGTTTGTTTTCCTTCTAATGGGAGGTGGTAGTGTTATTGTTATGTAAGTCTTACCGCCTATGTAACGGCTGATATGTGGGACTCACTCACATCATATCCAAAAAAATATCATCTAAATTATATACACGTAAACAATGAATATGTAAATATTCATTGCCTTAAAGTAATGCTTGCTGATCGGAATTATTGGTAATGGTATTAAGGTAAAACTATCAATAAGTTGACGTGAAACATTAGAGCAAAAGTTGTGCAAAAAAACTATTTTTTTGTTTCAACATCAACAACACCGATATTTGAGATTATAATCATGATAATCTTAAATGCAAGGAAATATGAATCTTTCACATAAGCAATAAATAGCACACCTAAAAAAAACCTATTTAGTCAGAGCAACCAACCATTCTTGGTGAACGTGAGGGAAGTCAGCAACCCATAATAACATATACCTTCTCGTAAAACCTCCATTTCCCACCCAAAATAACGTAGTCTACACAAATGGTTGGGTTGAGTCCTGGACCTGACCAATGAACTTGGCCATGCTTTGTAAAGTACTACTCCACCAAGCACCATATATAAACTTCATATCAATTTCTTTCATCCTTGTCATCCCAACATTAACCTTGACATTTCATGGGTAGCCTAAATAAAAAAGAGAACAATTTATTAATAATTGTATAAAGAATATTTGTCTATGTGCTTGGATACGGGACTAGGTACAAAACACTCTTGCATTTTATGGCGAACAATAAGTATGCGGGAAACCGAATCACCCCACACTAATATTTGATACTTTAAAGCGTCAATGCCACAAGTTAAATCTATACCTATGTTTCAACAAGTCTGTGTTGTAAAAACTTTTGATTTTGTGGTGCACAAAGAACACACAATAACAACATCAATGCCAACCTGAAAACATGAATACAAATATAAAAACAAATTGTTAATGATGTTTCAAACTCTAAACATACTTGAAAAGCTATTTTGAATGACACCAGGGGAAAAATACTATAAGATCAGTATCCCGTATTTGTAAACTTGGTTTTTATAGTGCCGCATTGTTCCCATTGAAAAAAACTAATGTAAATACAGCAGATTCCGAAATAGAAAATAACATTCGTTTTTTATCAACAACAATTACGATATCACATGCATCACATAAATATTATGTCATCATTATCATGTTCATAACATATAATTACCGTTTATAACATAATCAAATAATATAATAAATATGCACATTCTACATCATTTATGACCACATATCAGACTTTTAAGAATATCATACGAAACTCTAAAAGATATCACAAATCATAAACAAACTAAAAAACATATCAAGATATCGAATTCACACAATAACACCATCAATGGCGAGCTTAAAACATAAATTTAACTATTAGAACATATTTATAATAAGCCTCGCAACTCTAAGAACGATCCAAAAACTACACTGAATGACATTTAACTTGTAGAGTGAAAAGTCAGTTTCCTTTTTTAATTAACAAAACTTATTAAATCAACACCAAACAAATTGAAAAATATATATTCTGAAACACAATAAACGGGAAATGGAACACAACCTGTAGCATACTATATAAAATTATAACTTACAATCACACATCATAAGCTTTAAAAAAACCTAGATGATGTAAACCATTAGCATCAAAAATGAAATTAGTGCCGGTGTTCAGCTAATCTGCGTGCGTAAGTTTTGCTATGCACGTAATCCACACGATAACAACATCAATCCAACCCGAAAACCTGTATTCAAATATATAAAAAAATATCCTTAATGAGCTCTGGAATTTTAAAGACAATCGAAAAGCTATACTGAAAGACATAAACTGCAAAAAATGAATACATCTATGTATTGTCAGTTCAAAGGCCGAATTCCATACCCAGAAATCTCTCCTAGCATAACCCCAAATTCCATGAACATAACACACCTAATGCACCAACAAACTAAAAACCTACAACGGATAAAACACCAAACAATTGAAGTAAATTACATGGTTACATCTTCCAAACTACCCTCTCAATTTCACCTTCTCTAACCCCTAATTGCAAACAAAAGATTGCC
Source organism: Chrysanthemum seticuspe (assembly GCA_019973895.1). Classification (NCBI taxonomy): domain Eukaryota; kingdom Viridiplantae; phylum Streptophyta; class Magnoliopsida; order Asterales; family Asteraceae; genus Chrysanthemum; species Chrysanthemum seticuspe. The sequence continues at coordinate 50,523,718 of BPTQ01000005.1, forward strand.
AAGCATGCACTTTTATGCCATATAGCTCTTAGCAATCCAAAACCGTGTTGCCCTAAGGTAATGCTTGCTGATCTGAATTATTGGTGATGGTATTAAGGTAAAACTATCAATAAGTTGACATGAAACATTAGAGCAAAAGTTTCGCAAAATGAACTATTTTTGTTTCAACATCAACAACATCTATATTTGAGACTATGATCATGATAATCTTAAATGCAAGATAATATGAATCTTCCACACAAGCAATAAATAGCACACCTAAAAAAAACCTATTTAGTCAGAGCAACCAACCATTCTTGATGAACGCGAGGGAAGTCAGCGACCCATAATAACATATACCTTCTCGTAAAACCTCCATTTCCCACCCAAAATGACGTAGTCTACCCAAAATGACGTAGTCCCGGACCTGACCAATGAACTTGGCCATGCTTCGTAAACTACTACTCCACCAAGCACCATATATAAACTTCATATTGATTTCTTTCATCCCCCTCATCCTAACATTAACCTTGACATTTTATGGGTAGCCTAAATACAAAAGAGAATAGTTTATTAATAATTGTACAAAGAATGTTTGTCTATGTGCTTCGATACGGGACTAGGTACAAAACACGCTTGCATTTTATGGCGAACAATAGTGTATGCGGGAAACCGAATCACCCCACACTAATATTTGATACTTTAAAGCGTCAACGCCACAAATTAAATCTATACCTATGTTGCAGCAAGTCTGTGTTGTAAAAACTTTTGATTTTGTGGTGCACAAAGAACCCATGATAACCTGAAAACATGAATTCAAATATAAAAACAAATTGTTAATGATGTTTCAAACTCTAAACATACTTGAAAAGCTATTTTGAATGACACCAAGAGAAAAATACTATAAGATCAGTATCCTGTATTTGTAAACTTGGTTTTTATAGTGCCACATTGTTCCCATTGAAAAAAACTAATGTAAATACAGCAGATTCCGAAATAGAAAATAACATTTTTTTATCAACAACAATTACGATATCACATGCATCACATAAATATTATGTTATCATTATCATGTTCATAACATGTAATTACCGTTTATCACATAATCTAATATTATAATAAATACGCACATTCTACATCATTTCTGACCACATATAAGACTTTTAAGAATATCATACGAAACTCTAAAAGATATCACAAAACTTAAACAAACGAAAACACACATCAAGATATCGAATTCACACGATAACACCATCAATGGCGAGCTTAAAACATAAATTCAACTATCATAACATATTCTTAATAAGCCTCGCAACTCTAAGAACGATCCAAAAACTACACTGAATGACATTAACTTGTAGAGTGAAAAGTCAGTTTCCTTTTTTAATTAACAACATTTATTAAATCAACACCAAACAAACTGAAAAATATATATTCTAAAACACAATGAACAGGAAATGGAACACAACCTGTAGCATACTATATAAAATTATAACTTATAATCACACATCAGAATCTTTAAAAAACCTAGATGATGTAAACCATTAGCATTAAATCAACAAGTCAAAAAAGGAACCGAAATACCTTACACTAACGAATCAGATGGCAATAAAACCTTGCTATCGATTCTTCAAAAACGGAAACCTTAAAAACTCACGACTCTCTCAGACATGACCTAACAACAACCAATGTATGTGTTTAATAAGAGAAATTACGGACTAAACAAATCAACAACCGATTGCATTTGTACGTAGTTCTAGCATTGATATAATGGAAAACGAATGTACAACATGCAACCGACCTTAAGATTTAAGTAGCAAATGAATCGTTAATGGAGAACAGGTGTAAAACATACAACGAGCCCCAACAATCAAGTATCTGCTAAGTACAAAACCCAATAATCTTTTTTTTAATCTCTTTAAGCTGATGGCACGACTCGGCTCGGCTCGGCGTTTGACAGTGTCGGCTCGAGCCGCGGCTTCACAATACACTCGAGCAATCCTTCTCTTTGGAGCTGACCTCCCACCTGACGCTTTCGGAATATTACCATCTTCAAGTTCTACCTCAATGAATGTTATAGAGTATAATATAATGTAATTGTAATGCAGTGTAATATATTAATATATATCGAAGACAACAAATATTATTCTACATTCAGTTATTGGATTAAACTATATTAGGTGAGGCAACCTAAAACATTAAAATTTTATTATAGGGGTCTTGGCATTTGTGGTTGAAACAATGATATTGAGTATGATGGTGGAATTGGTTAGTTTACAAGAAAGCACCCCTTTAGTTATTGTTTAAGATTTGAATGTATTCCCAAAAGTATATGTTAGAGTTATCATCCAACAAATTGCAGTTGAAACACAGGATTGTGAAAAATAATTACTAGTATAATTCATGGATGTTTTTGATACCGTGGTAGTGTCCTTCAAAAGTTTTTCAATGATAAAAGGAGTCTTAAGTATGCCACAATCCTTGTCCTACCAAACTCAAAGAAACAAAGAAAAAAAAAAACACTCCTTTGCCTTTGGCTTGTGTCATAAGACAAAATGATACAGTGCCATTTCACCTTTGCTTATTTAACAAAGCACCCCAACAACCATAGCCAATTAATTTGCAGTCCACCTTTACACATACACACAAGCTGCTGAATGGCTGACACTTAAAAAGTCGGTTATACTTCTTAAACAAGATTGCCAAATAAGAGGATAATACTAAAGTAGTCTTAATCATTCACTATCATCATCATCTTCACTTTTTACATATTCTTAAGCTCAGCCTTGAGCATTCATTGTGAAGAAAGAAGTAATCTTATTTTATTCTTCGAGTCAGACAAAATGATAGAATCTGTACCATCTAAAATACTTATTGGTATCACATTAGATCAAGAACAAAGCATGGAGCTTCTATCTTCTGTAATCTGTAATTTGGCTCAGCCGAATGACACAGTCATTGCCTTGCATATACTTGGTTAGTTCGTAAACCAGTTCGTCACTTTTTCAAATCAATGTATTGTAGTATGTAATAACGTTAGCAGAACATAACAATCACAGAAACGAGGAAGAAACATGCAGAAAAAAGGGGTCATTCTAAATCAATCCTCAGATATCAAACGCGAATTAGGAAGGCAAAAGCTTTTGTCATATCTGTCATGGGGGAATTCGCCAATGTTTGCCGGGCCAAACAGGTATTCACATTTTACTTGTTAATGCTATTCCTTTTTGTATTCTTGGATAACTCGGATCTATAAACTTATCAATACTTAGGTGAAGTTGGAGGCAAGAGTTGGGTTCAGCTCTACTGTTGGGAAAGGACTCATTGAAGAAGCGAAAAACATATCGTCTAAGTATCTTGTAATTGCTAGCAAAAGCAACGAAACAAAGCGGTAATAATACTACTTGGCTATGGTACAAGTCATATAACTATATATTTTTCTTCAATTATTCAGATTCTAGTATCTTTTCATGATTAGGGTCGGTCAGACACAGAAATACTGCCATGATCATACGCCAAAATCCTGTTCATTAGTTTTATTTCCGAAGTCTGATATCCCGCAACAAGATTTTAAGTCTATCAACGTCAATCTAGAAGGTTAGTTCTGCTATGCTAATTATTTAAGAGTAAATAAACCCTTTAGATATTTCTGCTCGATGATACTAAGATTTTTCCACTCATGTTAAAGAGGTTTGAAATATACTAATGTCTCAGATTTCTCAAACAAAAAGAATGAGCAGCGTTCGCCTAGAAATGTGCTGGATTTATCAGATGGCGACTATCATAGTACAGAAGATGACAGTTCTAGCTTTGAAGGATCAACCTTAACAGAGTCTCCTCCGCCTCTGATGGCTCCGGAGTTAAAAGAACAATCTTCCTTTAGAAAGCATATGTCATCGTTGAAGAGAATTTCATCGTTCTTACGATCGCGATCCCCATTTGAGCAGGAAACAAGGAAAAAGGATGTCAAGCTTCCAATCAAAGAACCACCATCATCACCTTTGTTGAAGTGCTTCAGTTTTGAAGAGCTTGCGAATGCCACAAATAACTTCCACCAAGGTGCCAATGTCTACAAAACGTTTCCTTATTAAATGAATGATGACTTAATGTAAGATGACGTTTTCTTCGTCATATAATTACATAGTTACATACAACAAGATGTTTCCTTTCAGATAATATCGTAGGGATTGGAGGCTACTCAGAGGTATACAAAGGTAATTTAGAAAATGGACAAGTCATTGCGATAAAGAAGCTAGCCAAGGATAACAAAGATCAAAATAAGGAGAAAGAGTTCCTAATGGAGTTAGGAATTCTTGGACATATTAACCATCCCAATACTGCAAGCTTAGTTGGCTGTTGTGTCGAAAATGGTCTGTGTCTCGTATTTAACTACTACCCTAATGGAACTGTCTCATCGGCACTACATGGTAAGACAAGAATTTATGTTTTTAAACATTATATTATTTTTTTCTTACAGCGCCATAAACTAAATGTGATCGGGAAATTTGTAAATTCTAGGAAAAAAGGACAAACATCTAGAGTGGCCCGAAAGATACAAGATTGCTCTTGGAATTGCTAGAGGGTTGCATTATCTTCACACATGTTGCAAGCACCGGGTTATACACCGTGATATAAAAGCATCAAACGTTCTTCTTGGTCCAGACTTCGAGCCCCAGGTTAGTCCAAAATTTGGTAAAATGAACTTGGGTTTTTCAACACATTCGGTAAAATAATTTACATGTTGTATGTGTAGATTTCAGACTTTGGTCTAGCGAAATGGCTTCCGAGCAAATGGACACACCATGCTGTGCTTCCTATTGAAGGGACTTTTGGCTACTTAGCACCAGAATACTTTATGCATGGAATCGTTGATGAGAAAACAGATGTTTTTGCTTTTGGAGTTCTTCTGTTGGAGATCATAACGGGGCGTATGCCTGTCGATTCAGAGAAGCGGAACCTTGTATTGTGGGTGAGTAATTCTACTAGGCCAAGTTGGTTCAAGATTATTTTCAAAAACAGAAACAAAATGCTAATTTAATGTGACTATACAGAGATAAATACATTTCACTACTGAAAACTAGATAATTTTATAGGCAAAGCCACTGATAGACTCTGGAGACATTCGCGGACTAGCTGATCCTGATCTAGGAGGTGAATACAACTTCGATGAAATGTATAGACTAGTACTCACATCTTCATATTGTGTGCAACAATCTTCTGATTCACGCCCTTCCATGACCGAGGTACATATATGCTTCTGTTTAAACCTCAATCAAATTAAATCACTTAGTTCGCATTCTTTTCGTGAGTGCAAACAAATGTTTTTGGTGACCATCTTCCTGTTCTGAACGGCTTTTTATTAGGTGCTGGAAGTTTTACAATACGGAGATGAGTCAAAATTCGCAAAGAGTTGGAGAAAACCGGAACTTACACAAGAAGAGAATGAAATGGATGATTATTCCATGATTTTTGGGTATGATCTTCCGTCAGATATAAGTTTAGATGACATTTAGTAGAAATTAATTATCTTCATATTATAAAGTGACTTATAGTTTTGGCCTAAGTAGCTCCCATAAAATAATTAGCTAGGTTTATATATATAAGCAACTATATTCTTTAATTTTTATTCATGATTGCTATACCTTACCTTGTAAGTCTTAATAATTTTTGTAGTGTTTTAAATGAATAATATTATTGTTTTGTAGTAATCATTTGCTGTATGGTCTTCATGACTATTTGGTGCATGTTGGTGCCCCTTGTCATAAACAGGAATTTTCGCAAGTTACATATAATTAATTGTACTTGTTAATTTCATATGTTTGATGTAATCTATGTAATCTTACTGATATGTTTGATGTAATCTATCTAATCAAATAGATGGTATTTTTCAAAGACATGTATATGTAATCATTTACACTTGTTCTGGAACAAACATTTTTCATTGCCAATTGTCAAGAGATATTCATAAATCAAAAATAAAAAAGAAGAGCATATTAGTTTGAAATTAGAAGGTGTATTTAACTCAATTCAACTCAACACAAACTTTATCTTGAGACTTCAATTAGCCCATAAGATTGAAAATGGCAGTACAAGGATGGGCTGCAAAAGGGGCTCAACAAAATGTAAAAATATGGACCATACTAGAAACTAGTGGTCCATTGAATTCTGGCCCACTACAGATAAGCAAGCCGAAATGGATGTGTTTGTGATTCTTTTTCCTCCAATTAGTTTGTTGAAGCTTTAACGCTATGTTTGGCGAAAATGTAAGTAGTTAACATTATGACTGCAAATGTAATCGTGATGTGTAAAATTATGTAAAAATAGCTTTAAATTTTGAATGGTTTGTTTAGCAGCATTACACTAAGTAACATTTAAAAATCTGCAAACACTAATCACTAGTTATCAAACAAACTTTAGATCTCAAATGATAAAAAGGTAAAAACTGTAACACACTTTACCTCAAATACAACTCATACAACTAAATCTACATCTATATAATAATAATAATAAAGATAGAATAACAACCATACTTTATGATTTGTGGAATGAAATATCTTACTTAACACGGGTTCAACAAAAAATATGAGCTTGGATCTAATGAACTATATTAATTTGTGTCAAGTTTTAGTCGATAAATTAAACTTCTATTGTTCTATATCTCACTGATGAAAAGAAAATCACGGATTATCGTAACACATTTTAATTTTGTGACGTTTGATTTATCACCCCTTTAGTCTATGATAAGATGATTTTGGGGTACATTTTAGCAGATTTATGGCTACCAATTTAAATCAGTTAAACATAAATAATTTAATGTTTTTTCGTCCCCATAATTAAAAGTACATGATTAAATTACTTTGCCGCCCTATTTACTTACCGGAGCCACCATTACTCGAGATTTCATTTATTTGAAATTATAATAAGCTCTTTAAAAACGTTTTAGTAATGCTAACCTAGAAACCTAAATACATTATTGTGCATTTAATATTTAGAATTTTTGAGATTCCACTTTGGAGCATGATTGATAATATCAAATGCACGTATCTTAACAATTAATTTTAGTGCAAAAATGAAACACACAAAAGAAATAATTATTTCACAGTAGTTTATAGAGAAATTTTCAAATGCTTACTCTTATTTTGATACTTATCAAATGACAAATCCCCATAATCAATCTAGTTTGATTTAATGGTGATGATTAACCTAAGAGTTAGTAGATAAACCCAAGTCCATGTTTTTTCTTGTCTTTTTGTTTTTTTTATTCACATTATATTTGTCTTTCCTTTTTTTTTTTTGTTTTTTTTTAATTAAAATTTTTTGTTATAATCACGTTTATTTTTATTTTATTTTTTTTTAATTCTCATTTTTTTATATTCACGTTTCTTTTGTTTGTTTATTTTTTTTAATTCACATTATTTACGTTTTTTTAATTCGCGTTTTTTTTTACCTTTCATACGTTTTTGTCTGTTTTCATACGTTTTCGTCCGTTTTCATACTTTTTCGCCCGTTTTCATACGTTTTTGTCCGTTTTCATACATTTTTGTCCATGTTTATACGTTTTCGCCCGTTTTCTTACGTTTTCGTCCATTATTCATACGTTTTCGTCCGTTTTCATACATATTCGTCCGTTTTCATACGTGTTTTTACGTTTTCATACATATTCGTCCGTTTTCTTACATTTTCATCCGTTATTAAATGTTTTCGGCCGTTTTTAAACGTTGTTATATGTTTCTGAATATCACAAGTGTTATTATGTGATATTCTAAATATCACAGATGATAGTGTGAATAAAGCAAGTGATATTATGTTATATTCTGAATATCACAAGTGATATTCTATGATATTCTGAATACCACAAGTGATTTTTTGAATATCACAATTGATTTTCAACTAATGTTTTGTAACATGAAAATCATATGTGATATTCATAATATCACAAAGTGATATTCAGAATATTACTTTGTGATATTCAGAATATCATAAAGTGATATTCAAATAATCACAAGTGATATTACTAATATCACAAAGTGATATTCATAATATCACAGAGTGATATTCAGAATATCCCAGAGTGATATTCAGAAAATCACAAGTGATATTCAGAAAATCACAAAGTGATATTAACAAAATATCACTTGTGTTTTTCTGAATATCACTTTGTGAAATTCTGAATATCACTTTATGATATTCTGAATATCACTTTATGATATTCAGAATTTCACAAAGTGATATTCAGATAAACACAAGTGATATTCTGAATATCACAGATATCACTTGTGATAGTCAGAAACGTATGAAAACGAAGAAAACTTAAGAAAATGGACGAACTCGTATGAAAACGGGCGAAAACGTATGAAAGAGTAAAAACACGTCTGAAAACGTATGAAAAATGGATGAAAATGAAAAAAAAAAATATGAGAACGGGCGAAAACGTATGAAAACGAACGAAAATGTATGAAAACGGACGAAAACGTATAAGAACGTATGAAAACAAATGAAAACGTATGAAATCGAAGAAAAAAACACGAATTAAAAATAAACGCGAATTAAAAATAACGCAAATTAAAAAAAAAAAAAAAAAAAAAAAAAAAAAAAAAAAAAAAAAAAACATTATTTTAAACAAAAAACTTGAATAACAAAAAAAATGTGAATAAAAAATAAAGACAAAAAGATAAGAAAAAAACATGGACTTAGGTTTATCTACTAAATCTTAGGTTAATCCTCACTATTAGATCAAGAGAAATTTTCAAATGCTTACTAATATTTTGATGCTTACCAAGGGACAAATCTCCACCATCTATTTAGTTTGATCTAATGGTGGGAATTAACCTAAGATTTAAAAGATAAACCTAAGTCCGTGTTTTTTTTTTCTTTTCTTTTTGTTTTTTTTTTTTCTTTCTTTCTTTCTTCTTTTGTCTTGTTTTTTTTATTTCTTTTTTTTTAATTATTCACGTTTTTTGTTACAACCCGGTTTTTTTTTTTTTTTTTTTTTTTTTTTTTTTTTTTTTAATAAACGTTTTTTTGTTAATATTCACGTTTAATTTTTTCAAAATTCGCATTTTTTAATATTCACGTTTTCTTTTGTTTGTTTGTTTTTTTTAATTCACGTTATTTACGTTTTTTTTAATTCGCGTTTTTTTTCTTCCCTTTCATACGTTTTCGTCCATTTCAATACGTTTTCATCTATTTTTCGTCCGTTTTCATACGTTTTCGCCCGATTTCATACGTTTTTGTCCGTTTTCATACATTTTTGTCCGTTTTCATACGTTTTCGCCGGTTTTCTTACGTTTTCTTCCATTATTCATACGTTTTCGTCCGTTTTCATACGTGTTTTTACGTTTTCATACATATTCGTCCGTTTTCATACGTTTTCGTCCGTTATTAAATGTTTTCGGCCGTTTTTAAACGTTTTCATACGTTTCTGAATATCACAAGTGATATTCTGAACAGTACAAGTGATATTCCGAATAGCACAAGTGATATTCTGAATATCACAAATGATACTGTGAATATTGCAAGTGATGTTATGTGATATTATGCATATCACAAGTGATATTTTGTGATATTCAGAATATCACTTGTGATGTTCTGAATACCACAAGTGATTTTTTGAATATAACAAGTGATTTTCAACTAATGTTTTGTAACATGAAAATCATACGTGATATTCAAAATATCACTGTCATGTTATGCCTAGGTTGATATAATAAGATCTTAGCATGTCCTTTGTGTTTCTTTTGTTCCATCCCACACGCATGAGTAGGATAGAAGACCAAGGATTTCATTTGTGTTTGTGGCTTTTTGGTTTTGATTCGTTGACAGTAACAAGAAAGAAAAAAAAGACTTGCCTCCTACTTTGCTACACATACACGTAAGAAATAAATTCAAAATATTACACAGTGGTATCAAGAAAATCACAAGTGATATTGATAATATCGCAAAGTGATATTCATACTATCGCAAAGTGATATTCAGAATATCGCAAACTCATATTCAGAATATCACAAAATGATATTCATAATATCACAGAGTGATATTCAGAATATCACAGAGTGATATTCACAAAATCACAAGTGATATTCAGAATATCACAACGTGATATTCAGAAAATCACAAAGTGATATTAACAAAATATCACTTGTGTTTTTCAAGATATCACAAAGTGATATTCAGATAATCACAAGTGATATTCTGAATATCACAGAAATCACTTGTGATAGTCAGAAACGTATGAAAACGAACGAAAACTTAAGAAAATGGACGAAAACGTAAGAATACGGACGAATTCATATGAAAACAGGCGAAAATGTATGAAAAATAGACGAAAATGAAAGAAAAATGATGAAAACGGGCGAAAACGTAAGAAAACGGATAAGAACGTATGAAATCGAAGAAAAAAAAAACACGAATAAAAAAAAACGCGGAAAAAAAACGAATTAAAAAAAAAAAAAAAAAAAAAAAAAAAAAAAAAAAAAAAAAAAAAAAAAAAAACACCATTAATTAAGAAATAACGTGAATAAGGAAAAAAAAAGGAAAAAAAGAAAGTGAATAACAAAGAAAGACAAAAAGACAAGAAAAAAAACATGGACTTAGGTTTATCTACTAAATCTTAGGTTAATCCTCACCATTAGATCAAACTAAATGGATGGTGGGGATTTGTCCCTTGGTAAGCATGAATTTATGGGTAAGCAAAATAAAGTGTCTCATTAGATCAAAATAGATAGATGATGAGGATTGTCCTTTGATAAGCATGGATTTATTGGTAACTAAAATAAAGTGACTCGTAGTTTATAAGGATTATTATAACCGCTTTTGGCCCCATTTACTTTTTTAGCTTAATTTCAATATAGGGCTTTTATACTACATGTCACTCTATTTTATTTATTTTTTTTGCAAAAGGTGAACTTTGTATTACGAAACAAGGATAAATTACAATAGTAAGAAAAAGAATAGACATGCCTATTTCTTTCTGTACTACCAGCTGAAATACAAATGAAACAAACAGAGATATCTGACAATACAACAAACTATCTCGAACACGACTGGAAATATCTAAGACAAAACTATCTATCAGAAGTCTGACACTTAACCCAAATAGCCTAAGCATAATAGACATAAGGGTTAATAACCTTTTAAAGCACTATACTTGTCAAGAATTGCAGTTCTGCGTAGCGAACTAAAAAAATAACTCTTTTAGACATTAAAGTTGACATTTTGTCTTTCTTTAAGTATTATGACCATATTATGACCATTTTACCCTTTCTAAATTTTTTTCAAAATACTTTTTTTTTTGAATTTCTTTTTTTCGAAATACTTTTTTTTTAAAATTTCTAAAAAAAATTTTCGAATTTTTTTTTGAAATATTTTCGAAGGGTAAAATGGTCATAATATGGTCATAATACTTAAAGAAAGACAAAAATGTCAACTTTAATGTCTAAAAGAGTTATTTTTTTAGTTTGCTACGCAGAACTGCCATTCTTGACAAGTATAGTGCTTTAAAAGGTTATTAGCCCTAGACATAAAATGCTCATATGCTTATATTAACCTTTATGCACTAATACCATATCCTCTTGATTGCATTTCCAAGCTCAATTCACCCCAAACCATTCAACCCACATCCACAATAAAGTGAGGTAAAATGGAGAAGGCATCATCAAGAAGTATATAGCCCCTATTCACACTAAGAGAGGGGCTATACTTATCATAGCTACATTTCCAATCCATTAGGCTCTAGAACCAAACATCAGCTTACATCCTCACTGATTTGATTAAGAGACTAAGAGGGATAGACATCACTGGATAGACTCACCCTCAAATATATCCATCCTTACCTACTTTGACAGTGTATTGGGTGGACCAAGAAGGTCAATCTTTCATACACTCTCTATTCCACCCATCATACATTGTCTACCCATGCCATATACCCTTCACAATGAAAAGCCCTACTTTATAGTCATTTTATCTGAATTAGACCTTCTATTGAACCAAACATAGATATCATTTTCCTCCCAAGGCCAAACTAGCAAAGCTATGAGGATCAAATAGGTAAAGTCACACAAGATTAAACACCAAAATATAAGGTACTTATCCCTTGTTATGGCCTGCAAAAAAAAATAAACAAAAATCTTTGATAACCAGGAGACCAAACTTGAAACAGCTTATATTCAGTTGAACCTAAATCCAAACACCCCTTCAGTTACAGGAAGCTTAGATAATTATTTATCTTTGATGCCCAACTTAACATTCCATGTTAATGCAGCTTTCCTTACAGTAGGAGACGGTCTTATTTGAAGTCCCATGATTCTAGCTTTCATATTGTCACATATAATTTTGCACACAGTTTACACATCTCTATTTTCATCTTTGAAAATTCTAAATTTTCTCTCTTGCCATAGGAAATAAACAGTAGCTCCCATACATATCCTTCTAATGACACTCCATATACTATTAGAGCAAGGCATATAAGAAATTTTAGCAATTATATTGTTGCATTCCCTTTCTTGAATATGACAACCCATCATGCCTTGAATGCTCCCCCAAACTTCTTGTGAATAAGTACATTGGAAAAACAGATGATCATGAGATTCTGCATTTTGATTGCATAGGCTACATACCATTAGATCATAACTCCCCCATTTTTGAATTCTGTCTTGATTAAAGAGTTTCCCTTATACAACTATCCATAATATGAAGGAGTGTTTAGGAATGCACTGAGAGAACCAAAACAAAGGTGCCAATTGAACCTCTTCAATATCAATCCCCAACTCATTATAGACATTCTTCACACAAAATAGCTTATCACAACCATTACTATCTACCCACTTCAGCTTATCATGTCTATTAGTTGTTATTGTAGGGGCATATTGTGCATAAATGGAAATACCTCAATCCATTCAATAGGCCACTTCCATGATCCATTGTCAACCATATCAGCAACATTAAGAGCTCTATCCAAACTAGCAACATATAATCTTATGTGAGTAATTCTATTTACAAGTGGACCCAGTCTACTTCAATTGCCATACCACATAGAGATCAGTCTGCCATTACCAATATCATACTTGAAATGGCTTTGAACAAGGTCTCTGACATTCAATAAATTCTTTCAACTCCAACTATCTATCACGTCTTTATTAATCACCCAAATACTTAGATCTTTTAGTTTCACAGTACTTACCCATTTTACCCATAAAGTGTCCTTCTTTGTGGCAATATTCCATATATAATTAACCATGAGAGCTTCTAGATGGCTAAATCTTTGAGCCCAATACCACCTTGAAATTTTGGTTTACAAATAACCTTCCAGGCTACCTTAGCCTTTTCTTTAGACACCTCAGATTGACTCCATAGGAAATCCTTTAGCACTTTATTAATGTCATTGATTACCTCTTTTGGAAGTAGAGAAACAGTACACCAGTAGACTTGTATAGATTCTAACACAGATGCAATCAATTGCAGCCTTCCAGCATATGTGAAATACTTATTCCTCCAATGAGTAACTTTATTCCTTACCTTATCAAGTAAAGCTTTGCAATCTTTGATTCTCAGCCTCTTGGTAATCAAGGGAACTCCCAAGTATTTCACAGGAAGATTTGCTTTAGATAAAGGAAGAATGTTAAGGATTTTAAGCTGATCACTCATGCTGCCAAAGAACACTGTACTCTTACTAAAGTTAAGAAGCAGGCCAGACCATTTACCAAAATATTATAATGTTATTTTAACAAAATTGGCCGACATCTAATCACCATAGCAGAAAACTAAAAGATCACCTGCAAAACATGTCTGAGTAATCTTAAGGCTTTTACATCCAAAATGAGAGCATGACTCAGGGGAAGATCTAACATTTCTTTCCATTAAAAGATTGAAAACCTCCATAAAAAGGGTAAAAAGGTATGGGGACATAGGAACACCCTGCCTTAATCATGGTAGTAAGCAATCTAGACGTTAGGTTATGCTTGGTTTTGTGTCAAATGTAATCTAGTGAGTAGTGGTTGTTTTACTGTTTTAAGGATAGGAAGTGTCTTGTTACGTTAGCTTTACCGCCTATGTAACGGGCTGAGATATGTGACTTCACTCATATCCTTTGTACTTAAATATTTTTTGGAGTAATATATTTACTGGGAAAACCCTTTACCCAAAAAAAACACCCTGCTTAATCCCCTACCACCTTGGAAATAGCCACAGCTCTCACCATTCACAGTTATAGAGAATTTTCACATTTAATACATACCATGATCCAACCAATCATTCTGTTGTGGAAACCAAATTGCTTTAACACTTCCTCAATGAAATCTCGATTAACAATATCATATGCTTTTTCAATGTCAATTTTGAAAGCCACCCTTTTGAGACCACCACTTCTGTCATAACCTTTCATTAACTAATTGATCCAAAAGGATGTTGTCTTGTATCTATTTACCAGGAATAAAAGCACTTTGGTTCATGTTTACGAGCTGATCGAAACACCCCTTTATTCTTGCAGTTAAGATTTTACTTATACATTTGTAAACCACATTGCAACAAGTAATTGGCCTAAAATCAGAGATCTTCAATGGAGTTTTGATCTTTGGGACAAGAGAAATGATAGTAGCATTTAATACTTCTAGAAGCTTACCTTTAGAGAAAAATTATTTTACAGCCCTACACACATCATCTTCCACAACACTTCAAGCCTTTTTGAAAAACTTTGCAGAGAAACCATCAGGGCCACAACACTTCAAGCCTTTGAAAAACTTTGAAAAACTTAACCTCTTTATCAGTCACCTCTTTGATCATCAAGTTAGCTTCCATATCAGTTAGTTTCCTAGAAAAGAGCATATCACCATCAGTAATAGCGAGCACAGGAACACTAGCACCCAAGAAATTCTTGAAATGGTGAATAAACTGCAAAGCAACTTGAGAACCTTCAAATCTGGCACCACTCTCATTATAAACAGAACAAATTCTATTCTTTTGGTATCTGCCTTTTAAAACCTTGTGAAAAAAGTCATTGTTCTTGTCTCAGAAACTAAGCCACTTTATCTTACATATCTGAAACAAGAGCTTTTCCTCATCAAAAACAGCTTCCAAATAAGCTTTCAGATCTCTACTTTCCTTTTCTCTTAAAACTTTATCAAATAGATCTTTATCAATAGTATACTGAATACTCTTGACTTCTTCCTTCAAAACTTTCACTTTCTCAATCAAATTTCCATTATTCCAATTCAAATTATTCAAAAGGTGCTTTAGAGCCTTCATTTTCTTAGTGAGAGCATACATATAAAAACTATCCACTTTAACTTTCCACTCCTGGTCCACTATCTGCAAAAACTTAGCTTTATAAGTTAAAATTTCTTTCTTTGCTTCTCAAGCCATTAGGAATGATCAGTAGAGCAGGACTATGATCAGATATCATATAAGGCATGAAAATGGCGTGAGTCTGAACATAAGTACTAGTAAATTCCTCATTCACCATTACTCTGTCTAGTTTTTGAAGATACCAGAACTATCACCCCTCTTAGTCTTGAGCAGGTTTTTAGTCCAAGTAAAGTGAAGACCAGAACAGCGTAAGTTATCCACCTCAATTTGGTTAACACATTCTTTGAAGTCTACCATATCAATGGTCATATAGGAGCTCCCAGCAGAGTGCTCATCAGTTGATAGTGTCACATTAAAATCACCACTTAGAATCCATGGGTTACCAATACAATATGGATGTGCATGTTGAGGTCCTTCCATAAATCTCTTCTTTCAAATCCTTCATTAGTAGCATATACAAAGGTAGCATAGCAGATAAACTGGTTATCCACATTCTCCAAAATCATAGGACAACTTGTTTTGATGCTTTAATACATATAATATTAATGTGAGAAGAATTCCAATCCACAATTATTCTACAACCTATATCACTTCATATTAGAGAACCAATCCCTATTCCTAAAAACTTTGTCACACACCTTATTAAGCTGTTTACGTTTAAGGTAAGTTTCAATAGTCACACAAACATTCAATCTCTCTTCCCTAATAAGATTAATAACTTCATCCTGTTTAATGAATGAACTCATACATCTAACATTCCAAATACCAACTTTCAATTCCATATTATAAAAGAGGAGAGACAACTGCCATCAACAGTCCTGTAAAACACTGTTATTCATTCCCCTAATATCTTCCACATTCATCTGTGCAACATTACCATCATTAGCACTATATACTTCTTTTACAATCTCCTTATTTACATGTTCATGTACCTCTACATGATAATCTGTATTAGTGTTCACATCAATAAATAGTTCCCATTTTTGCTTAAAATAACCATACATATCATTGTTCCAATCTTTAGACTCTTCCAAAGTAGGGTGCCTTTTCATTCTAATGAAGACATCAACCTTTTCCATATCAGACATACGTCTCATTTCCAACAGCTCTTCTTCCTCATAGTCTCCTGACACATCAAACTTGTTTGGGTTTATAGTAGTAGACTTATTAGATTGCACACTAACATGTTTTTTACCAGCCTCTGGTGTTTTCAGCTTAGCTTCCTTCTTATTAGTATTATGATTTTGTTTCTCACTAGCACCACTAGTACCCTGAGACTTCTCCACATTCCTTTTCTAATTGTTAATTCTCTTAGGCTGATACACGGGTTTAGGGTTATTAGCATTACCACTACTAACAGAATTCTTAAAAGGTTGAGTGTTTGGTTTATTCGGCCTTCTAACCATATTATGCATTTTCACTTGTTTCTTGCTTACAACTTCAGTAAAATCATCTTCAATAGTAGACTTCTCTTGACAATTCTTTTCATTTACATCCTGTGGTATGGTAACTATAGTGTTGGGCATGTTCCACTCATATGCAGGTGCTACGTCCAATGATTCTACGAAGCACAAGCCTAATTTTCGTAGGTTGGAATGTAGTAACAAGTCTACTGAGGTGGATCTCTCCGTTCCTATGAAAGTAGTGGAGGAGGCAAACTCTAAATTTGAGAATACCCCTTATGGTTATTTTCTTGGTAAACTTATTGCTTTTCCGGTCGTTGATTATTATGTTCGTAATACGTGGGTCAACTATGGCATTCAAAAGGTTATGATGAATGCTAAGGGTTTCTTTTTCTTTAAGCTTTCCACTCGTAAAGGTGTTGATGATGTTCTTGAAAACGGACCGTGGATGATTAGGAATGTGCCAATTATTCTTAAAACTTGGACATTGAATACTAATCTGCTTAAAGAGGATTTGACTAACATTCCAGTGTGGGTTAAATTTCATGATGTTCCTCTTGCTATGTTCTCTGATGATGGTCTCAGTCTCCTTGCTACATTGATTGGTACGCCGAAAATGCTTGATTCTTACACTAGTCAAATGTGCTTGGATTCCTGGGGCCGTAGTAGTTTTGCTAGGTGCTTGGTTGAAGTTCGTGCGGATAAGGCTCTTCGGGAAAGCCTCACTATTGAGATACCCTTACTGGATGGATTGGTGTAACACCCCGAAAATACGGTCCAGCGGAAGCTTACGAACCTTTGGGTGCTACTATCATGATATCATAACATAAGGTACAACGAATGGTTTTTTATTCCATTCATTTAGAAGAAGATTCATTATTTGAAAACATTAAGTTTACATTAATGAAAGTAGTGCGGAAATAGGCCCAAAAGATAATTAAGGCGGTCCTGATATTCATCAGAGTCGCCTATGACCATGCCCCTTGCCAAGCGTCTTCCAATAGTGAGCTATCGCCTTAAACCTGAGAACACATGTTAAAATGGTCAGCTTACGCCGGCGAGTTCATAGAGTTTAGTTACGAAATAGTAGTAGTGGACCTGATAAAGTTTAATTGCTATATGCGACTAATGCAGACATATAATACACATACCAATTAACAATCAATCCAATCAATAATCCATAACACAATTGAGATCTTATCGGGGGTCCCAAGCGACTCTAGCCACCACGGTCGTAGCAAGGCCTAGAACACAAGCTACCCTGGTCTAGGTCGGATACACTTAGCTAGGCATCGTGTTATAACATAGGAATGCTACCCTAGGCTAAGTCAACAACTGTCGCACGTCTAGCCTTTCCTAGTCAACACATTAGCAATTCAAAAGAGTAGTAGCAGGTCCAATAAATAGTTTGCATTCACATAAACACATAAGATCGCAATCCACGAATCAAATATATCAAGCAACGGTCATTTTCAAATAATGTTCACACATCCAATTATGGTTCGTTAAAAGCAGCATGTATTCTCCCCCAAAATAGTTATGAAAACCTTTGAAAAGAGGGGCTATGAAACTCACCTTAGCCACTGCAATGCACTATTCACTACTTAACACGACTGGCATCTAAAGCTAATCTTCATGGCATCCAAAAGAATGTACGACAAGTACGATAGAATAGAAGTGACGCAACCTAATGTGTATATGATTATCTTAAAATACGGCTCATACTATAAAGAAGTTGATAGAAAATAATGTGTCGTAGTTTTCGTGGATTATTCGTGTCGTTACATTCAAAAGTCCATTATCGTTCCTGAAAGTTTATAATTAATATCTCAAAAGTTTAGTTTTAACGTTTCGTATGGTGGTAGGAAACATAGATGCGACGTACAACTCACGCGAAAGAAGAGAAGACACCAACATAGTCGAGACATACTAGCTAGAACGCACGCCAAAAAAGGAAAAGACATCGACAAGGTCAAGAAATACTGACAATACTCAAGCTAGTCAGAGACTAAGAAATGATGACATCTATTTATGACACATAAATAGGTTAACTTTCAATAATTTCCCCATAATCCCAAACGTACATGTTTATCATAAAAGATAAGTTTCCATATCGCTTAATTAATAAAGGTTTCACAATCGTTACTTGAAATTATACAGGTTTACAATAAAGTACGTCACATAAAGTATATTATTGTAGTATTTTATAACAACGCGTTCATTATTCAATGTTCCCAAACCATTATGTCTTTAATAAATTGTCTACTCAAAGCAACCCATCCAAACAAGTTTATAAAATTTAACATGTATTTATAAAACACGAGATATTCTCATAGTAACTAAAGGTTTATAAACAAAACCGTATTCATTGACAATATATATCTAATTATCTCCTTATTAGTTAATATTGTAATAATTGAATATTTAGGCTTATCGCGAATCAAATATATTAAGTTCATGTCGAGTCCAATATATTGTACTTGGTTAATTCAAAACGTTAAATAAATCCCGACTTATAACTAATATAACTCGTTATCAATTGCTTATTCCATATTTATAAAACGTAGTTAAACCTTATAAGTTACAGTATAACGTATTCGTATTATCCGTTATCGATTATTAGTTACATAATTAGTTCTAAATGTTTATCACATCGTTTTATACATATTTATTTGTTGTTAACTCAAGTTCCATATTGTTTTACCCCGATAGTTCTATCTCAGTATCGTCGTGTAATTAGTTCGTTATCTAATCATGTTGTTAAGTATATGTATATATATATATATATATATATATATATATATATATATATATATATATATATATTTTAACCATGGTCTATTACAAGTTTTACTTGTTGACATATACTATTTACTATATCCTTAGTAATCGATAATTCATGTATAACTAACTCGTCACATAATTTCAATTAGTCCATTAGTATCCGTTTTGATATTCTATATTAATGACCGTTTACGACTCACAATTTATCAAATCTAATTCAAGTAATCCCCGTAACCCATTTTACTCATATTATATAACCGCTTTATAAACCAAGACTAATCAAATCACCAAGTGGCTATTTGGGTCAAACCCAAGACCAAATGTCAATTCCCAAGTCAATGCTTATTAGCAAAATGAATTATCACAATTCAACCAAAAGTTAGAAATCTGAGGACCCACGGGGTCCAACCCTCACCTGACCCAGTTTCATGCCCGAAACAGAAATCACAACCCATATGATTAATCTGTTTTACCCAAGAATCCATATTTACGTTTTTATCAATGTCTTTCAACCATAACAAGTTTTTATTATTCTTGTACCCACGAGTTTATCCCAAGAACCAACAAGAAGATCAAACCTCACGACACCCAATTTAGACAATTCCAATCCAAACCAAGACTCGACCCGTGACTGACGCGAGTTCATCTTGACCCGGCTGAGTCAACTCAACTCACCGAGTCAACTCACACTAGACAGTAATAACAATATGTTTATTCCAAACTCCGTTTTACTGCTCCTATACCACATGAATAAATTATATAAACACCCCTGTTAATCCATAAAACTTAATATGAGACAAAATCTTAAAACATGTCAAACTTATTTGTACCACTTTTGTTTCCATGAAAACGCACAACTAATATTCGAATATATGTATAATCGTTTCCAAACATAGAAAATAAACATAATATCAACGAGTTCCGTTTTTACCGTGATATAAAGAGAGGAAACGAAGGATGTGATGGCGTCCTTTACGAGTACAACTCGTAACCATCCATGCTTGACCCTTAGAAAACGTTACTTTTAGAAACCCTAATAATCTGAAGCTTAATTTTGAGATCTAGGGCGCGTGTGGGAGATTGAGGATGCGTGTTGTACGAAAATGGAACCACAAGGTCCCGATCTACAAGATGGGATAGGTGGTGTAGTTAGGGGAGGTGGCCGGAAAAAGTGACGGCACCGGATGCCTGGGAGGGTTGCCGAATTTTTAGAGATAGAAGGGAAGAGATATATGTGTGTGTCTTCTGTAGTGAGAGAAAGGAAGGGGTGAAAATGAGGGAGCGGGAAGGTGAGTGGGTTTATATAGTACCAGGAGGGGCCTAATATGTAAAATGGAAAGTGTAGGGGTGGCTACGTAACTTATCAAAGGGACCCTTGTTGTAACTTTATAAAACTTTTGATATATTAGGTTCGGGACTCGTTTGAGCTAGCAAACGAGAGGTTCGTGACACAGGAGTTGCGCCAATGCTTTTAAAATAATATTTCCAATAAAAACGATATATAATATGACTCGTATCTCAAATTAAAGGGAACGATCACTCTAATTGTCGTTTCTCCATTTACGGCGTACCGAGGAATTTACGAGTTGTCACAATCGGGTCCTACTATTGAAAAGATCCGGGTTGAATATGAATAAAAACCGCCAAGGTGTGATACGCTTAAACGGTTTGGTCATACGTTGCTTGACTGTCCTAAATCTGTTCCACTGCCTACTCAGCCTAAACAAAGTGTTATTGAGGGTTTTCAAACTGTCAATAACAAGAATAAAGGTAGGAATGATGGTCCAAGTGTTCTTGGTAAGAGAGGTTTTACTAAACTTGGTGTGGGGCCTAAGTTCCGGTATCAACCTAAAGCACCTCCCCTAACCCCAAGCGGGTGGATAATTCTAAGAAGAAAGCCACTGAAGTGGTTAGTACGAGTGGGACGACGATTGCTACATCTAACCCGTTTGTGCACTTAATATGATCGATACTGATGATGTGGTACTCCTACTGATGTAGTGGATTCTGGTTGTTCAATGGAAGCTAAGGAGGTTGGGGATCTTAAGACTGGGAATGTATCACAAGAACCGCTTGTGAGTGATTCAATGGAAGCTAACAAGGTTGGCCCTACCCCATTGTTGAGAAAATTGGGGAGCTTGAAAAGCTTCTTATTGATGGGAAAGCTACTCTTGTTGATGATGCTGGTAATCCTATTAAAAAGGTTGATTATCTAGGTAATAAAAAAAGATTTTCCATCTACTTCATCTATTAAAAGGGTTAACCCATTCTCTAAGGTGGGAGAGATTGTTGACTCCGATAGTGATGAAGAGGAGGTTGTGAATACTTTTGATGAGTCAATGAACCTCTTTGGTGGTGGCCATGATCGTGAAGATGATTATGATGACTATGATTATGATGGCTATGCGGATCAAGTTTACAATCTTCTAGGAAATTTGGATGCTTATTATGACACGTATGGTATCAAGCACCATGGCCTTGGTAGGAAGTAATTTTGTTTTCATAGGAGTCAAATGTTATCTTTTGATATAGAGAATAGGAAATATCTTGTTATGTAAGCTTTTATCCTATGGAACGGGCTGAGATATAGGATTCACCCGTATCCTTTGTACTTAAACGTTTTTTGGAGTAATATATTTACCAGGTCTTTGACCTTTTACCCAAAAAAAGGTGGGACCCAATCATACTTCACTTGAACGGTTTTAAGACCAATTACTTCTTTTAAGCTGTTTTGGTATTTGACCTAATTCGTATCAGGAAACCCTTTCTTAGCTTGGACCTCAACCAACACCCTAACATAACCTGCCCTTCCCTTTTTCTTATTTGGGGCTCCCAATTGGTGCAAAGATGTCTTGATGCGTTAATTGGAATCCACTTATTGATAGATTTCAAAAACGGCTTTCCAAATCGTGCTTGGCAGCTTGGGTGTTTATTACTTCTCAAGTTTTAAAGCCTCTAAGAATATTATTAGCAAGCTTGAAGGTATTAGGAGGTCATTTTTCTAGGGAGGAAACTCAGATAACCGAAAAATCTCTTGGGTTGCTTGGGATAAGATCATGTATCCTCAAAACAAAGGAGGCCTTGGAATCACTAGCCTAAAAACGTGTAACCAAGCTATGCTTGCAAAATGGTGGTGGAGATTTCTAAATGAGAAGCAATCTTTATGGGGAAAGATAATTCGATCTATACATGGTCAAATGGGTGGACTTACTGATAACTCTTCTCTCAAACCGAATGCAGGGCCATGGTATCACATTATGAGAATCAAAACAGACCTTCTTGAACACGGGATCAGCTTACCTTCTGTATTTAAAAAAGAACTAGGCAATGGACAAAGTACTAAATTTTGGCATGATTGTTGGTTGGGTGGGCCTCCCCTCTCTGATATGTTCCCTCGTCTGTACCGCCTAGACTTGTATCCAAGTTGTCGTGCCCTATTGTATCGCATGTTGCTTCTGCCCCTGTTTCACGCCCTGCACCTGTTGCTCCTCATCATATCATTGACTCTTCACATTCGGGCTCAATTAATGTAGAGGGCCTTCACCAACCGAATGGGCTTACCTTCCCCTAGCCTGGCGTAGACAACCTATTATTTCTCCTGAGATTGATGAACTCAATAATATGGTAAGTCTACTGTCTCAATTACAACTGTCCGAGGAGGATGACCACTGGGAATGCACGATTGACCCGAGTAGAGTTTTCTCGGTTAAGGGTATGAGAAATCTTATCACCTCGTACCTCCAACCTAATGAATTTCAGCCAACTAGGTGGAACAAAGTTCTCCCCCTGAAGGTTAATGTCAACTCTTGGAGGGTTCTGAACAGAAGAATGCCCACCAGAGAAAATATTGATAAAAGGGGAATCGATTTGGACTCCGTTAGATGCCCGTTATGCGATGATGATGTTGAAACCGAAGACCATTTGTTTTTCTCATGCAAGCTATCGGTTGACATTTGGATAGATGTCTTCAATGGTGGGACTTAACCAACGTCTCACCGACTAGCCTCAATGATATGATGTATTTTGCAGATCATGCCCCTGTTGAAGACATGTATCGAAGATATTTTGATGTCGTAATCCAAACCACCATTTGGGCCCTTTGGAAATAAAGGAACAATGTAACTTTCTCCATAAAGAGGTCATGCAAAGATCTCATCTTCAACGAAGTTAAGCTCTTGTCGTTTAATTGGATTTCTAGTAGAGGCAGGAAGTCATCTTTAAAGTGGATAGAGTGGTTTAACCAACCTTGTAACGCTCTTTCCTCACTTTTGCAACTTTTCTTTCTAGCTTCTTGCTAGTTTCTATTTAAATCGCCGTTAAAAAAAAAAAAAAAAAAAAAAAAAAGTTCATTAACAATCATTTTGTGACCAACAAAGCACACACACAATGTAAGTTTCCATTTACTACTTCCATCACTAATTAGGTGATCATCAAAGATCACAAACTCATGGTTATCTTCAACAACAATAAGAATGGTTTTGAGTTTATTTTCTACTAATTGCACGTGTTTATTAGTGACACAAGCATAATATATCCTACTAATATCAGTCTTATCAATATGATTAGTAGGACTTACATTGGGGTTAGTAGGACTCTCATTACCACTGTTTCCAGTAATATCACCCTTATTATGCTTATTCTCAGTTTCAATAGTACCACAGACTACCTCATGTTTACAAACCTTCTCATTCTTCTGCAAATCACTATCTTCCCTCTCTTTGACTTCCCCTGCATCACCACTAAACATATCCGTAGCAACTTCCCCAGTATCACATTCCTAATAACCACTTTCACTACTTCCACTAGCCACAATCCCATCTTTCAAACATTTCGTATTGCCTTTACTACTATCCTCAAAAGTATCAGCCAAACACTCCTTATTATTTAAATTCTCTGTACAAACATTATCCCTATTAGATTTCAATTTCCCATTCAAATTATGAATCGAATTCTCAAACCTAGCAGGAATCTTCAAATTACGCTTAGAAGATCTTTTAGACATACTTATTCGATCTACCTGAAAGACTAGTAGGAATTAGCTAATTTTGAAATAAGGTTTTTGGCGCGAAAATTCAAAACACAAAAAACTGGTAAATTTTGAGGAAAATAGTATCAATCGACGCGGAATTTAAAACTGAATCGATTACATGGTTTATATTTTGAAAATATGTATAAAAATGTAGTGTAATTGATGAATTTTAGGGTTTTTTAATGCTGAAAAATGAAAGGAAAGTTTGTTGGATGAGAGAGAAAAGTGAGTGGTTGTGTTTGTGTTTATAATCACTAGTTGGATAACCGCGCATAGCGGCGGCGATAAATATAGTTATATAATAAATATAGTAAATGATTGTTAACCCAACTCTCTTCGCAATTTCTTACCCGCTTAATGAATTCATTTCACAACACTCCAAATGTATATGTGTTAGTTGTATGTGTTTGTTTGGGTTTTCCGTATCTTTCCCGTGACATCATTATTCCCGCATATAAAAAGACATTCAC
>BPTQ01000005.1:50548779-50657765 GCA_019973895.1 Chrysanthemum seticuspe
GATCGGTAATTACTCCTCAATGGTTCACATATTTGAGCACTTTCTCAATTGATTTACAACTCTGCATCTCTAGTACATACTTCCTATATCTTATTTACCGGCATAATTATTTCGATACGATATGCTATCACTAAAATCAGGAATTAAACCTAGCTTGAGTTGAGTATCTCATGGCCTATTCAAAGCAAATTCACTTACAATTTGCAAGTTCGGAACTGTATAAAACCAAGTAGCCATATGGCAAGAATTGATAAGATTATTTCATTATTAGAAGTATACAAAATATTAGTACATAAATAAGCGGGTGAGGTCCAAATCATCAAGTATAAAGCAACTATTTCACTAAAACACACAAAAGCTTACAGTATTACTAACCAACAGAAAGCACGGAGGGAAACAAAACATCGGTCTTCTAATATGTATTTTCTTTTTCTACCATATCATAGTTTTACAGT
Organism: Chrysanthemum seticuspe; assembly: GCA_019973895.1. Lineage (NCBI taxonomy): Eukaryota > Viridiplantae > Streptophyta > Magnoliopsida > Asterales > Asteraceae > Chrysanthemum > Chrysanthemum seticuspe. The sequence continues at coordinate 50,549,235 of BPTQ01000005.1, forward strand.
GTTACATCAAAAAACAGAACGTCAGTGCTTTGACAAAATGAAACACAGAACATGAACCCAATATAAACGCAGTATAGATTAAAACACAAAAAAAATAAAAATACAAGGTATCAAAAAAGCTGATAGCAATAAAGTAAGGCCCGCCAAATGAGAGAGTTAAGGGTATACCTTAGCAGTTGCCCAAAATTGAGCAAAATCAGCTACCCGCAGATTGCGGTCATCCACTAAGACGATGCACAAATACCAGCAAGAAATAAGTCATTTGGCCCAATAAAACTGCATCGTTCGTTAGTGCCACTTACTCTACATATTTGGCATGAAAAGCTACCGTTCTTTTTTATTTTTAAATCATGTAGAAATTAGTCTTAAGCTTCACCAAGCCATAAGTGAAACAAGACATGGACATGTGCATATACACACTATATTTCCACGCTGAAACCCTAAACTCTAGACAGCTAGTGATTCAAATAAAGAATGAGGTACGCTATTATTTAAACATACCAAATTTTTGAAACACGAAGGTATAAAATATAGGCAGAATATAAACCCTTATATACTAAAATTTTGGCATTCGTGTCCCTAGACCATACCAATTATAAAGGAGTAAACCCCCTCATCAAGGGTCTTTTTGAATGCCTTCAACATGCTTGCTCGATAAGCCTATGCAAAAATACACATGGAAAATGTTAAGCAATACCATATATACATTTTATAGAGCAAAAGTATCAAAATGAAAAGTGCAAAAACCAAAAACATGAAAAGAAGGAACAATGTTTTTAGCAACATTTAGGGCTCGTTTGGTTTGTTGCCAGGAATGACAATGGGTATCGGATTTGGAATGAGGTGGAATGATAATGGGTATGAAAAAGTGTATCATTACGATTGTTTATGTTTGGTTGATAAAATATGGTATGAAAAAGTGTATAGATATTTTAATTTTGTAGTGGAAAAAAGAGGGGTCAACGGGAATGGATTTCATAGACACCAAATTGGTGTGTAATGAATCTATGACTATGATATACCTATTTCATTACTGGGCCCACAAAACAAAACAAAACAAACACTGACTATGACTTTGAAAGTCATAGTCTCATTCCCATTAACGCAAACCAAACGGGCCCTTAATAACTCCACCTTAATGAACGAATAAACCTTAAAATGATAACTTAAGCGAAAACGCTGACACTGAAAACACACATTGAATATAATTGTTCATATTTTCATGTATGAATGAGTCCTTAAATACCTCCTCCATTTCAGGTTCATAGCAATACTCCATGACCTTCTTCATTACTTGTCTCTTGCCTCTAAGAGAGCCAGAGGTCTTTGACAACTCACTATCTTCAGCCTATAATATAGACACAATACTTAAAATAAGTATATCTAGTTACTTAAGTTATTGAAACAAAACATTCCAGGATTATAATGAGTTTAAGAAACCAACCACTGACCTTTTCAACTTCAGTCATGAAGTACTCATCCATGGAATGTATACGTGGTGCTTCCCCGCCATTTTCAACCTCAATATCACGCAACACCTTTGCCAAATAGCTCTTTCCACTACCTGTAAATATGAATTTATGTTGTGAATCTTAACTACGTCATGCTGACATGTCACCATACATGCACAAACTAAGTAACTAACACAAAATACAATTGTGGCAACTTAAAATAAGTGTGCTATCTGCACTCCCTATTGTCCTTATGCTTACTCCATACTAAAACGCATACAGGTAAAAATATACTGTTTTTATATTTTGTTCACATCAGTCTTAGGCCATCTCTATTTCATAATATAGTTGGATAACCGCGCATAGCGGCGGCGATAAATATAGTTATATAATAAATATAGTAAATGATTGTTAACCCAACTCTCTTCGCAATTTCTTACCCGCTTAATGAATTCATTTCACAACACTCCAAATGTATATGTGTTAGTTGTATGTGTTTGTTTGGGTTTTCCGTATCTTTCCCGTGACATCATTATTCCCGCATATAAAAAGACATTCACAATCTTTTACCCGTCAAACACTTTCTCAAAAGTAAATGATTTTGATAAATAAAGTTTCTATTGATTGAAATAAATGTTAAAGTTATAAAAATTTGAATCAAAATAAAATAAACCTATTAAAAATGTAAAAACTAAAAACTCATAAAAATATATCAAAATGGATGTTGAATTAAAGAGCACAAAATTTTTAAAAATATGGTGAAATTAGATCATAAAAAAATTAAACGAATTAAAAGATATTTAAATTTAAAAATAAAGATGATTAATTAGTTAAGAAGGGACATGTGTCAACCCATTATTGGAGCTCCTTATTTTAGTTTGTTAGAGCTCCTCCTTTTTTGTTATTTTTTAGTTAGAGAAGTGACACGTGTCACCTAATGATTGGAGCTCCTTATCTTAATTTTTTGTGGAGCCCACAACTTAAATGCTTTATATAGTAGTATAGATTAAACAAACAAAGAGATTATTGATATGAGCAGGTCACTCTACTTTATGACGTCTAATATTTAAAAAAAAATTTATACAATATGACACGCACAAAATAAACTGAGTCGCGAATTGTGCTACACACGATTAGAATCCCTGGATACGCTTATGCCTAGGATGCATTCATGAATCAAGAATTACAACTTTTATAAATGAACTTTTACAAGAAACTAGCAAATCAGTATAGATAGAATTCAGGGGACATGGAAGGTTTACGAAATAGAATCTCCAAAGCTACTAAGGATTCTTGGCACATCTTAGGTAGAAAATACATTGGATGCATCTTAAGACTGGATGTCATTTGCTGCTCTCTGGTTAAGTATTTTCATACCAAAATATCGGCCTAACATCATGGTGGTTGCCTGAGGATTTGTTCCTGGTGAATGGAAATATGTGGAAACATCAACTACTCGTAAAGAATCAACCCCGATGACTTTTAATTCGCTATCAACAACCTTGTTCACCAAGCATCCACCATGCATATGCCAAAATGTGCCCAATGTTTCACGACAGTAAGTCAGGATGGCCTCCTCATCAGATGGATCATCCGGTAAAGATGGCCCAATAAATCTGAAAGATCGTCCGCCATTAGAGTCTGGAAACTTGTATTCTTCCAAGGCTTCCGTTTCTAACATTTTTCTAACGATTTCCATACCGTTACTACATTGGCGTATGTCCTCAGCGTTAGAGTAGTAATTAAACCGAACACTTGGGCTTACAGTTACATCTGTGGGCGATACTAGATTCAGTGAACCAGTTGCTAGTGTCCTTGATACCTTTGTACCAATAATTTCAATGCTTAAGTTTATTGGTAGATGGGAACCCAAAAATGGTATAAAATCTAAGGGAGGCGTATGTGGGGGAACTGAAATGGACTCGATGTATGGTCCAATTTTTGTTATCCCGGCCACACGTACTCCTACGTCAGGTAGCGTGACTGGGACAACCAGATTAATTCCGTTACGTGGATTGTCAGCCATGAACTGCCCGACAAAAGGATGGTCACGAACAACTGGAATCCTCATAGATGATAGATTTGAGGCTGGACCGATTCCACTTAATAACAATAGTTGCGGGCTTCCAAGAGCTCCTGCACTCAAAATCACTTCTCCACCACTTCTTACACGGACTTCGTAATGTTGTCCTTTGGAATCATGATATGTAACTCCAGCCGCGGCTATGTCATAAAACAATACACATGGTTAGGGTTCACATCCCAAATTACATCATTGTTACCAATATTATTAAATGTTGTTTATTTTTTCAAATGTTCTATAAATTCAGAAAGATTAGTTTCACATCAAATTAATCGGTCGCTTAATCTACAAAAGCTGAAGGGTGAGGAACCATTACCTAAGGTTTCAGTGGTCGAGAAGAGAATCCGATCAACTGTTGCATGAACCAACACATGTATATTTTCAATGTTGGCTTTGTTAAGAAGCTCCACAGCCCCATGTCGTCTCCCTGAATCATCAAATGTCGAACCACCAATCTTCGTGCCTTCAATGTGTTCAACAGTGAACCCATTATCAGGAACATTTCCTGATTCTAGTAATGCACTAAAGATAGAAGCTTGCCATCTTTTTAACTGAGCTGTACGCGTTACAATACTATCCTCTACCCACTCATATGCGCTTTTGACAGCATTTGTATCCCAATCAATACCTGAATTTTCATAAAAGTAGTCTTCGGCTCTTGAATAAAACCCAAAATTTACCATGCTACCGCCTCCCAAGACCCTCCCTCTTGTGTTGGAAACACCATCTTCTGAGTAAAAATTTTGAGCAGGCGAATCTTCCTCATTTGCAGTTAGAAGGGAAGCCAAATACATATTTTCATATAAGATGTTTGTATCAAAACTGCCTACACCCCCACGCTCAAGTAGCAGTACAGAGTAATTTTGAGATAACGTCGCAGCTAATGGGCAACCAGCGGTTCCTCCTCCAACAATGATATAATCATATTCTTGAGCTGGAGTGAAATCAGTTGCCTCGTATGTGAAAACAAGATAACTTGCATCTGCATAAAAGTACACACATCATTTAAGTCATATAAAGCAGTTTCTACATATCTATTATCATGATTCTGCATAGTTTTTGTCCAATTACAGGATCTGGAATGAGAGTTACTTGCCTGGAGAAGAATCAGGTGGTAAGAAGCATACTACTCTTAACTGCAGACCAATGCATAATACGAGAAAAACGATTGCAGCCTCTTGAAATAATTTAGTGTCCATCGCTCTAATATTTTTATTAGAGAGGGAGTAGAAGGAGATATGTTGTGATCTTAAACCGCAGAAGCAAAATGTGGTGCCCTGAGAATTAATAATATGTCACGGTTTAATTTATGACCAGTGAGGAAGATAGTAATTCTGCTCCCAAAGACGCTAACAAAACATTGGTGAGTAGAATGACGTTCTTTTTGTACAACTGCTGGAAATCCAAGCTTAGGGAACTTAGGTGGTTCAAAAAAAAGCAGAACGACCTAGTTATCGTACTTCTTTTTCTGCTCACAAAAGCAAATTGGTACTGATATGATATTGATCTAGTAAGGAACCAATTTATACTAGAATCCTCCTTTTGTGTACACCGATGGAAAATGAAAAGTAGTTACCTATATGTAGTTAATGTCGATATATTTATGAATCATCACTTTCTAATCACACTCAGTATACTTTTTGGATGCTGAAATTGAATAAAATTGTAATGCATGTACTGTGTGTTACTAATTAGAAAAATTATTGCATGCCACTTGCTTATAATCACACTCAGATGATCAAGATCAATTATTTTTATAGAACCTTTATTGTTAGAACCTATAATAGGTTGTGCTAGTAGTAATGCCGGTATGCAACACATGTAGCTAGTGTTGACAATAGATAACTTAAGTGGACTTTTATTATTTCTCATTCATTAGTTGGATTATTGAGTAAATCTAAAAATCGTGTGAAACTGTACATTTATATATCATTTGGGTGTAAATAACGTACAAGTTACTTTCATCACAAATATATCAGCTTATGAAACACATAAGCTTATAGCAACAAATGGAGAATGGGTTTTGAGTCGTCAGTCACCCGAAAAAAAAAAAAAAAAAAAACATACATTTTTTACTTTTCTTTTTCTTACTAGACAAGTACTCATGCATAGCAACGGGATTTATAGCGGCAGACAATTGTAGTGGTAGAAAAAAGTCTATAGGTAATAAATGAAAAATAATAGAAGTTTGAGGATTTGGGGATTAAACATAATGTTTTGAAATCCGTTTCGACCAGGGCGGTTCAACCGATTGAACAGTTCCGGTTGAAAAGACGTGTCAAATTAATCCAGTCAACCCGCCGGGTTGGGTCGAAAAAACGGGTCAAATTAAACCGGATCAATCCGCCGGGTTTGAAGCGACCCGGGTCAATCCGGTTTTCGATGTGTATTAATAGTGGAGTTTTAGCTATTAAATTGACACATACTTTCTGAAATGTACCGATATAGTACATGTATTTTTTTTCGTTTCGATATGATACATGTACTTTTATGTTTTGTGCTAATATGACCACTTTTTGAATATGTGACCGGTAGCTATTGTTTTTTGCTGACGTGGGAAAATAACCGTTGCACTATCCTAGTCATCCGCTCCTTCTTTATATACTCACTTTTTCGAGCCCTAGATCCCAAACCAAATCCCCCAAATTCTAACCCTAATTTTTTGTCCCAAATAATAACCTTAAATCCCAAACCAATTAATTTCTCCAAAAACAAACTAATGTCTTCTTCATCCTCCTCATCCAATTGGCTTCGAACTATACCGACCCATTAATTTTGTGAGTTGCCTGTGGTTGAAAGAACATCACGCACTGCTATTAATTGTTGTTTTGATTTTGTTAGGATTCTGGAAAACAATGCAAATTCTACTACTTTCTTGATCCTGAGCTACGATATGGTTACTACAGAAATGAGATGCACAGCCTTTATACTCAAGTCCAACAACTAAGGCGAGAATTGCAAGTGTAAGATTACAGCTACATGTCAAGAATCTGTGGTTTGAGTTGGAACTGAATGAGAGAACAACCACTGGTGAATGCTACAAGAAAGCAGTTATTGTGTTTATTGTGGTCGTGTTTGTGATGTCTTTCTTAGTCAACTAATGACATTGTGTAGGTGTAGATTATGCTGTTATGGATTTAGGAGATGTATTGTATAGGTTAGGATTGTGTTTGGATGTTCTTATGTAATGGTCTTGTCAAGGGTAGGAATATGTAGTTTTTATGTCATCATCTAATGTAATGGTTAATGTTGTTATCTAATGTAGTTTTATGAGTTTGTGTCATCAACTTTCATTAGTTTTCTTTGTTTGTTTAATGGGTTAAAGTGTAATGGGTCAAAACATGTTAAATTGTGATTGGTCAACAAGGGTAAAGTGTAATGGGTCAAAAAAGGTTAAACTTTGATTGGTTTAATGGGTTAAAAGAGGTTAAATTTTGATTGGTCAACAAGGTTAAATTGTAATGGGTCAAAACAGGTTAAACTGTGATGGGTCTTTGGCCAGAAAAGTCAAATGGGTTAAGATAACATAGACATAAATGTTACTTTACCTACCAGTCATTAAATTGCATTTAAACATTAGGGTTTCATTGCCATTTATATACAAACCAATACACACATCTTCCTGTCAACCCTAATCAGTGAGTTAGCAAAGTCTTCAAAATGAGTTCAAGTAATCAACCAGGTATGTATACAATAAGATCTTATCATTTTGTGCTCCTTACACTGAATCATTTATTATTTGTTGCAGAAGTAATACCTATTTCATCTGATTCATCTGAATTAATTGCTGAACTCATTGCTCCACTATCTTGGAGTTTATACTTTCCTGCTGATTACTATGATCAAGATCAAAAGTCAACCAAGAAGTCAGAAGCTATAAAAAGTCAAAAGTCAGAAGCTATTCAAGCCAAAAAGCCAGAAGCTATAAAAATTGAAGAAAGTAAACCAACCCCAGGTAAAAGGATCCAAGTGCTAGGGCTATCAAATAAGCATACTTGGGATGCAATTAAAAGTAAGAATTTTGGAATCAAAAAGCCATCAGGACCAGTTGCAGACAACAGGGGGAAAGGAAAAAGACACATTCCCTAGTAGAATAATGTTGGTAGTTGTTTATGGTTAAGGGCTGAAGTAGAATAATGTTGGTAGTTGTTTATGTTTAAGGGCTGCTAGTTGTTTATGTATGGGTTAAACCCAATGACAATGAATCTATGTTAGGTCTTTTATATTGTCCTTTTCTATCTATCAGTATGTATGAATATGGTCCTTTTCTATGCCTCAAAGCAAATTGGTCAAAACATAATAAGCTGCAACCAGCTAAAATAAGTGGTATCAAAGCAAAATGGAAACATAAAAGAAAAGACATGCTTGTCCATACAATAAGTGGTCCATCCACATAAGTTAATCAAGAAAAGACATACTTGTCCATACAATAAGTGGTCCATCCACATAAGTTGACCATACTACATAACAACAGACAGTTGGAAACATAAATAAAGATTGTTTAAACACCCACTACTTTGTGTTTAACAAAAGACATATTTTAAAGACCCAATACAACTTTTTCATTCTTAATCAGATACATCAAGAGTTGTATCTGGGTGGTGTCCAAGAGCATTGGGGTCTTCCTTCCTCTTTTGATTCTCGATCCTCTCAAATGGTCCCCTAAATCCATCAGTTCCTCTCTTTCTATAAAGTCCAAGTTTTATTGCCTGATCTAGAGCCTTTTCATGATATTTTATGTTTGCCTCTCTTTTTGATTTTTCTTCTGCTTCATTAATTTCAGCAAGCTTCATGATTTCTGCATCAGTAATTTCAACATCCTGTCTCTGTCAAGAGGAATAGAAAATGTAACATTTAGATCTGTACCAGTCAAGGAAAATAATTTATACCTATTGCTCCACACTTTGTAGTAGTCCAGTGAAGCTGTGAGTTGCATTTGGATCTGCAAAACTTGGATTTGAGAGATATGGATCTGAAACAGTTGGATATGAGCTTGGAATTGGAATTTCATCTTGATCTGCATCATTTGGATCTGTACTTGGACCAGAACCATCCTTTGGTGGGTTGAAGGGCTGTTTGCAAGCATTTTTTGGTTTCCTTTTTTCTATCTGTGGTTTTGGCCTAGTTAAATTATAACATATTGCTTTGTTATGTCCTTTCTCCCAACAGTTTGTGCAAGTCATCATTCTACCACTCCTAGAAACTTCATTGACACCCTCAGTTGGATGTTTGATCCTTTTATTCCTAGGCCTACCTGGCATGACCCTTTTCTTGGGGGGGGGGGTAGTGGTGGTATATTGTTAGTCTTTAGCCACATTGAGGTACCACCAACTGTCCTAATAAAGTGACTATATGTATCAATCCACATCTGTTTTTTATAATAACTGGACACCTCATGAGAAGAATCTTCATTGAGGAAACAATATGCAGCCACTGCATGGACACATGGTATGCCAGATAAATCCCACCACTTACAACTACATGTCTTAGCCTTCAAATTTACCCTAAATGCTTCGTATGCTTTCCTAACCTCAAATTCCTGATATCCACTAGCACAAACTTCCTAAAACCTTTGGTTACCTCTAAGTTTCTCTATCTCTTTTCTAATGGCAGGACTGACAGTATCATTTAAGTTGGTAGCCTTTTGATTCATGGCAAACAGTCTTTGCATTAAGTATACCCAAATTTCTTCTAGCATAGTAATAATTGGTTTGCTCTTAAGTACTCCTATAGCACTATGGTATGATTCTTATATACCATTCTCAAATGCAGCACAAGTCCTATCCATTTGAAAATAAGCTCTACACCAAGTCTTAGGCTCCTTTTTTATCAACCATTTTTCAGCTTCAGGATCAATGTTTTTAATGAGTTTCATTTTTCTTTTGAATTGTACCTCTAATATAGATGAAGCAGCACCTCAGAACAGTGACTTGTAGTGCAATCCATTCCATCTCTTTTTGAAATTAGAAAAAATGTGCCTTGCACATAGTCTATGCTCAGCATGTGGTAGAAATTCTCTAACTGCTTGAAGTAGTCCCTGTAACATGTTGTTCACAAGATATTAATAACTATCTTAAGCTTTAGTTGATAATTAAGAGTTGATAAAAAGACACCAACCTTATGACCATCTGAAATGATTGTCAAGTATGCTCCAAATGCAAGGTTAAAGTCTTCAGATAAGTGATCAAGAAACCATCTCCAATTTAGACTGTTTTCAATGTTTACCACTGCCCAAGCCATGGGAAACATCTGGTTGTTAGCATCTCTTCCCATGGTTGTTAACAACTCACCCCTGCAAGTGGCAGTCAAGAAACAACCATCCAGACCAATGACTCTTCTGCATGATCCTCATCCTTCTTTCATAGCTATGGAATAAACAAAGTGTTAGAATACAAACAATGCATAAAAGATTTAAACTATTATTAAAGTTGTAAAAAAAATTATACCTTTGAAGTAGATGTATATCCTGTTGAACTGAGTTTTCCCATCATCCCTAGTGTCCACATAAAAGTGAACAGAAGAACCAGGGTTAATTAGCAAGATTTGTTCTTTGTAATCCCATAGCCTTCCATAGTGATCTAGTAGTCCTCCTTCATGATCATAAACTGTCCTCTGTTTTGCCCTTTTACACATTCCAATACTTACATTAATCATAAAATTATGTATAGCATCTGCTTGCATCTGCCTATAACCAATCTTAGGATTTCTTACAATCTCTGATGCATACTGTTTTGCTAGCCACTTGTAAGTAACCAATGACCCCAGATCAAAATTCCTTGAGCATGTGTGAGTAGGAATCAATGTTTCGATCTGGAAGTTTGCCTCATTTTGCATCCATCCTGACCATAATCTAAATGAACAACCTTGCTGTGAACTGTCAGCTTTCTTAGGTGACTTAGACTTAGGTGAAGTAGCTTTCTTAGTTTTCTTGGTCTTAGACTTAGAATTAGGTGACTTACTCTTAGGTGACTTAGACTTAGACTTAGAATTAGGTGTACCAATGTCCTCATCCACCTTTTGTTTACCTTTCTGGCTAGAACACCTACCTTCTTTCACATTTCTTCCACACATAACTACTACATGTCGATAATCATTCCTCTTAAACCATAACTGATATCCATTAGCAACCCCATAGTTAACCAAACATTCATTAAGCAACTCTGGGTGCTCAAATTTCATACCCAATAATGGCATCATTTGATTCCAGGGTACATTATGATCAAAACAGGATATGAATACCCTTCTTTCACCTTAAATTTGTCTTCAATATCTTTTTGCTCAGCTTCATCTTCCATAGAAATACTAGCAGCTAGAACTTTGACCTGAGTTATCAGAACTTTGAACTAAGTTAGGATAGCTAGTAACATCATCCATAATGTACTTACCATCAACTAACTTGTTTAGAAAAGGGTCATTAATAACTATCTTTCAAATAACCACATCTTCTTCACCTACATGTTCTGGTCCAACATATTCTGATATGTTTTCTACTTCAATTTCATCATCAAATCCCTCATCTACTTCTTCTTCACTAGTATCTACATGGGCATCTTCTAAAACATCATAACCATGATGTTCAACATACAGTTCTACCTTGCAACCATTGTCAAAAGCTAATTTGACAAAATTAACTAACTCACTATCATTCCTTAGAGGTTTCAATTGTTTATCCAAATCTTGTTTAGGAGCACATAAATACATACCATGAACAGGAAACGTACAACAATCTTTGACTATCTGCAACAACCTTGCTTGGTTGCACTTACCCAAATCGGCATCCTCAACAGTATCAACATCACCATTGGCGTACACCAATGGATCATATGTAAATGTGCCTTCATGATGAATAATAATGGTGATCCTCTTCATGGTGTGGGTTAGGTTTGAAGTTGCATAAATTAGGCTTTAGGTTGATTTGGGGGAAAACGATTTGGGGAAAAACATTTTGGGTGAAGTCTGGTTTAGGTTTAGTGTTTGTAGTATAAGTTTCCTGCCACGTAAGTATTAAAAAAATAAAAAAATAAAACACCAAATATTGTGGACACGTCAGTCTTTGGTATTTTCTTAGATGGTTTAACCAGTAGCAGGTAATATTGTGGCCATATTAGCACAAAACCTAAAAGTACACGTACCATATCGGAATGAAAAAAAGTACGCGTACCATATCGGTACATTCAGAAAGTATGTCTATTTAATAGCTAAAACCCTTAATAGTGTATTAATAGTTTATAGCTTTGCATATGCTTTCCGAAAATAATGTAAGAACTTCCTAAAATACTTTTAAGTTTGACCAAATTAAGTTTTTTCACTTTTCAAGATTGACCATTTTTACATTGTAGATAGTATAGATATAGACTAGTATCGACATGGGCATCTTCTAAAACATCATAACCATGATGTTCAACATACAGTTCTACCTTGCAACCATTGTCAAAAGTTAATTTGACAAACTTAGCTAACTCACTATCATTCTTTAGCGCAGCACCTTGCCTTTCTTGAAGAACGGGTTGCTATCGAAAATAATAGCAAGCCATAGGTTTAGCACGGGTTACAGTCTGAAATAACTGTAAGCAATATTTTGTGACATGTTTTGGAAAAGAATATTTACACCTCCTGCTCGAACTTCATCTATGGTCACGTGCCATTATTGAATGACATTTCTAAGATCGTAGATGTTATCGATACCAGAAGACATGTCTTGAGAAAACATATTTTTGGAATTTTTCAAATTTTTCTGATTTTTATGGGTTTTTGAAAGTTTTATATTTTTCTATTTTCTTTTGTTGGTTTTCTATTTTTGTATTTTGGTTTTTGATAAATATTTACAAAGATAGATTAGATGATATAGTTTAAGAAGACGATGATACGAGTACCGACAAAAGGATATCGAACAGCCCCGTTGCAGAAGATAGAAATCAACATCTCTTAAACTTTCACCACAAAAGCTTCTGAGGCTCCAGAATAGAATATAGAACATGAGCCTTTGAGAAAGAGAGACTTTGGCATCTTCCCCCGAAACCGAAAATCCATTAGATGAGCAGATTCGAAGCTCTATTTCAAGCTTTCCTTAGTGTTGGGAATTATAGATTTGATGATTACAAAACCACGAGCAACAATGAAGAAAGAAGAAACAATGAGGACCTAATATGTTATAGTTAGCTTTTCTAGTAAGCTAGGGTTTGTAACCTCCCTCTATTATATAAAGAGGGATGGCGGCTAGGGTTACCAACCAATCCTTTCATTTCATTTCATAGAAGACTTCTCCTAATGAGAGTCTAGCAAACGCATAGAGCGTCTTGTAGTAGTAGTAGTAGTATTAGTTTCTTTATGTTTTAATAAAGAAAACCTTATTAGTGATGTTGATTGTGTTCTTTCTATTCCACTGTGCATCTAATCAATCAATATTGCTTATACCCTAGTTGAGTCCGGGTCTTGGTCTTAACAATTGGTATCAGAGCGGGTGGCTCTTGATCTAGGGTTGATAAGGTTTTCATGTATTTAGGGTTTATACCCTAATTATTTTATGGTGGCAGACGAAAAGAGGCAGCCGAGAGCAGCAGATCTAATGATGATGATTTTTGGAAATGATGGGTTGGCGTTACTTTCCAAATCATTCAAGACAATTACACTTGGGTTTGATTGTAAGTGTATATTGCTCTTTTATTTCTTTGGTCCCGAATTGCTATTCGATTCATAGACGATGTCAAGCAATTTATTCGGATATGATTGGTTAGCATGTCAGTAGGGGTCATCACTATACTTTGTTTGAATTCAATTTATGTTTCGAAATATACCAGTGGCATACGTGGGCTTCATTTAATTGATAGGTGGGGCTCAGTTTGGAAGATAGTATATTGCTACTGATATCGTTGCTGCTGATTATTGTTGGTCCACGTGTCTCATTGTTCTATGGACTCTTTAATTCTAGTGTTCATGTGATATTGATACATGTGGGACAGCGCAATACTAGTTTCATTGATCAAAACTTGCAGTGAATATTGTTTTTGAATGTCAATATCAGGCTCTATATTTGTATTATATTTTGATTGGATTATGCTATGCTATTATTTTATTGGTCAAATTAATCTGGGGCTCGAAATTAATGATTGGTCACTTGGGCGGTTGATTTCTGCTGGTATTCGATTGGTCATGTGGGTTTCGATCTTGTGTGGTGCGGAGTATGGGTGTTACGGTGGAAGTGATTTTTGTTTGGTTTTTGATGATGTGGGGCTCTCGTATGGGAAAATAGTATACTTATAGGATGTCTTCAGTACCTAATATGAGGCGCAAATGTACTATTTGTGATGGGTTGCAGCATGTCAGTACTGATTTCTTGGGATACTGTTTGGTTTATTTAATTGAGCGTGTATCTGCTGATGGTTGTGGTTATTCAGTTGGTCTCCTAATGTTTTACTAGTCTTGGTGAGTTGAATTTTATTCAACGATGAACCCTAGTAATTAACATATTTTTCGGCTTGATTTGGTGTTCCTTCTGGCTGCATATTTTGATTCATTTCTGCTGACCGGTTTCTGCTGAAGGTTTTGGTTTCTGCTGACCGGTTTCTGCTGAAGGCGCGTGTCTTATCATATCTCAAAGTGAGTCAGGCACTTTTGAGATAACTTGTTTGTACGTTAATGATGTGACAAAGACTTGATGATTCTAGTGAAGGGGTGAGATCTACAAAAAGTACTTAATGCTCGCATTTCCTATCACTTTAAGGAGTTACGTTGTAGTGCTCAGTGTTAGTGAAGGGGCAAGATCTATAGAAAATGTGCTTAATGCTCACATTTGCTAGTGCATCATCTGAGTTTGGAGTCACGTGAATAGTACAAGATATAAGACGCATGCTTAGGTGTTTCTACTGGTAGACTATTTTGATGTTGCTGCTGTTTTGTCTTCTATGCTGTTTTGCTTTATTTATTTTGTTTAGTAGGAAAAAAAAATTGAGATGGTTAGTATAATTTTAAGGGGAAGCTTATGGTTTATATACTTACCATCTACATGCATCACTTGAGGGGAAGCGTCTACGAGTTGCACAAGACCCCTATTAGATGATTTCAAAAAGGGGAAGAAGATTTATGATGTGCAGCTTATTATTTGTGATGACATGTTTTAGCATTGTTTCTTATACAGGTTGTTTTGTAATATCAAATAGGGGAAGATTGTTGGGAATTATAGATTTGATGATTACAAAACCACGAGCAACAATGAAGAAAGAAGAAACAATGAGGACCTAATATGTTATAGTTAGCTTTTCTAGTAAGCTAGGGTTTGTAACCTCCCTCTATTATATAAAGAGGGATGGCGGCTAGGGTTACCAACCAATCCTTTCATTTCATTTCATAGAAGACTTCTCCTAATGAGAGTCTAGCAAACGCATAGAGCGTCTTGTAGTAGTAGTAGTAGTAGTATTAGTTTCTTTATGTTTTAATAAAGAAAACCTTATTAGTGATGTTGATTGTGTTATTTCTATTCCACTGTGCATCTAATCAATCAATATTGCTTATACCCTAGTTGAGTCCGGGTCTTGGTCTTAACACTTAGCCAGGTGCACAGAGAAGCACACCATTATCATAAATCCCGCTGCTCCTTTTAAGAACGATAATCGAGATTCTCCGTTCGGGGTTATATCATCAAAATAGATCAGCAACGTATCATCCCACGCTTAAATAAATCTTCTCATATTTCTTTTCAACTGAAGTCTAAAGCGATCCATTCCAAAAGGTGTCAAGAGAACAATTCCCCCAAGTAGTTGAATTGATGCAGTCAGTCTCTTTGTATAATGCTCAAGAACTCTCCCGAATACACATCATGAGGGGAATGAAAACACCTCCCCAATGTATCCTTGTTTTGTTATCCAGATGTAGACGTGTTGTTTGAGCTAGCCTTTGATGTAGAAGCCTCATTTTTCTTTTCTTGTTTAGATACAGGCCGATAGGCCATCTTCTTGGTTACATTTACACTGTCAAACTTTTTAGAATCTGGACTTCTTCGTTTCACATCCTTAAACCCATCATTTTGGTTACGATTCACTGGAATGCTGGGCACTAGAAAATCAATATTCTTTGAACATTCAACATCCGTGTGACCAAAAATCTTACATGAACCAAATCTATGGGGTTCATTCGTATTCCACTCGAATGAAAAAATGAGTGTACCCTGGTCTGTCTAGCAATGGGACATCAACAACTAACCAATCTTTCAATACATTGTCCGCATTTAGTTCGATAAGTGCCCTAGCATAGATGTTCCTACCCTACGATTCCTCACACATTGTAGCTGTATAAGAGTCAAGGAGCATAGGAGTACCCAATTGCGAAGCAATTATACTTAAACCATCACCGATTAAAGCGGCCATAGGGACATCATGAAATTTAGAAGCCAATTCACTCAGCATATAAAAACTAGACTCCATAATAGCTTTATCAGTTCTAGAATTCAAACAAGAATCAATCGAAACAATTATTTTTTTCTTTTTCTTCTTTTCCCCTCCTCTTCCCGAATCCAAGAACCTATATTTCATCCTCAAACCATGCACAAACAAAACAAATCAAGAAGAACAAACATGTCTAAATCTTCAAAGTAGCGCAGAAACCTTAGAAAAATTAGGGTTTATAGAATAACACATACGCCCGATGTCTCCTGATAATAACCCTAACAGAAGTCATGGTTATTAATGAAGCACAATAATGAACAAATGATTGTTATGTACGAAACCCTAACTCGATTCAAAGAAGCGATGCAGCAAAAAACTGTAATCTAACGATCAAAATTCTTAACGCAACAAAGCTATACCACAAAAGAATCTTAAACTGAATTCATTAAGTCATATGAAAATTGTTTGTTTGTGACTTAATAAACAAATATGACTGAAAATATTAAGTACTAAAACTGAGGGTGTCTACATTAAGTCATCTCTTAATTAAACATGACCTAATTAAAAATCTTAATAAACAAGCCCTAAGAGACATTAATGGGCAGATTAAGGAACGAAAATAATAAAGAGATAAAAGTTATTAGGGATTCGTTTTTTCGCCACTAATTCCTAGAATTGATATCTATTGGTTAGCATAGTTCTTACTTAAAACTTAACTTTGGTTTAGTGTTTAAGTTTAGAGAGGAGATCACACATACATACTTGTCATTTAATCCCAAGTGTTATTCCTCAAACACTTGAGTATAATTATTTGAAATCTATCAATAAATAGTTAAACGTTAATATATAATTATATTGTGCTTAAACTAATTTCATGTAAATGTGTAACCACTGTTAGTAGACATGTTACTTAACGGTTAACTTATCAATAGTTAATAACTTAGTAAACGGAAACAACAAGCCGTATTAGAGCAGTTGAATTATGATGCAGGATTTCTAACCAGGTTTTAATACTTATAATGTAACTCGTCTACCTATGGTCTACCTTATGCACTAACGGGAAGAGAACCCGATCATGTGTAGTGTAGTATTCGGTAAATCCGAGGTCATCCAAAGAGCTATGTGAATGGATCCTAATTTAAGTCTATGTCACATTTTAAAGGGGTTTTTGAAATATTTGATTAATTAACTAAATAACAGAAATGAAATGCAGAAAGTAAATTGAGATGAAAACAATAGGGAGAAAGTGTACTAGCCTAGTTGTTCATCCTATCATGCAATGACAATGTTCTCTAATTAAGCCTTCTATCGCTTCAAGTGGGGCATAAGATTCACTAGACTCCTACAGTCAATTCGCCTAGCCTATCTCCCTTGAATCCTACTAGGACGCCAAAGGTCTGCATCCTTATGGTCGTCAAAGCTTATAGGTAGACTAGTTTAAGTCATTAAGTTCCGCTACATGCTAGATTTGATTTTATGTGATCGGGCCTCTCGGATCTTAGACCACACATATAACTTCTTAAGTTCATCCAATCCGTAGGGTGATCCTATGGTCAATTAGCATACAAGGAATTGGTAGTCCTATGGTCAATTCTTACCAACCCTCACAACCAATCACACTAGGGTCCTACGGTCAATTCTCCAAGTGCAAGAAGTACAACCGGTCTTCAAAACTACCGAAAATAGAGGATCTAACGAAAATCTAAGCATGCACACACTAGAAGCAATAATAAAAGTACGAAAACATAATCAAAACATGAAAGGAATCATAACTAGGCTAGCACCAAAGGTGCTTAGCCGATCATATTATAAAGTACACGAGATTCAATGTGTTGCATGGTAATAAAAGACATGGATTCGTAAATGTAAAAGAAATATGAATCGCTAAAACTTATTGATGTCGGGATGTGATTTCTCTCTTGGAAAATGCTCTGTATGCTATTGGAGATCGTCCTTGTGGAACCCTAATTTGTCCTCTAATGAGTTGTGGTGATAAAGATATATCAAGTGAAGAAAATAGGGTTGATATTTATAGGCCCGAAATAGCTACGATGTAACCTTGAGTTTTGGTTACGTCGTAACTAGTGTAATCTTCAAAAGATCTTATCCATAAATAAATATTTACGTAGTAACTTAGATGGATAGTTACACCGTAACCTCCTTAAGGTTTTATTTACGTCGTAATCTTCATGAGTGCGTCGTAAGCTTGTCATAAACTTGATTCCCCTTCTGTTCACATATTACGTCGTAACCTCATACATTGGTTATGGCGTAACCTTCTTAGTCATGAAAATCTTCTAAGTCTCTAGAATATTACGGCGTAACCTTATGAGATAGTTACGCCGTAATCCTTGATTAGCATTGAGTTGGTTTTCATGTTTGAATTCATAGTTACGGCGTAGATGGAGAGTGTAATTACGCCGTCACTTCTTCACAGTCAGCATACTAAAGTGTGTGTCTTTGTAAGTTATTTTTTAATTTCGCGTCTCTTTTGTTCCTATGCTCATTTACAACCTGGAAACAATATATAAATCGAAGCATATATCCAGATAAACGATACAAATAATGAGCATTGATAACATCAAATAGTCCTGAATATTAAGTGTCAATTTCCCTCGATAATGCTTGTAATTTATATCATTTATATGGATTTACGCTTGGTTTTCCATTGTTTTCCACTTTCAGGTAAATTACGAGCATTGGAGCTAAAGAGACGCGGAATTGGATAAATATCAAAGATTTATCATAGTATGCTGACTTTGAAGAAGTTACGGCGTAACTCATCTCTCACAGTACGCCATAACTAAAGCGTGACTCAGAAAGCCAACTCATTAGAAGATAACGGCGTAACTCCCCCTAAAGACTACGACGTAACTATATTAGGTCAAATGAGGTCCCACGCCACTGATAACTACGCCGTAACTATTTTATCAACTACGGCGTAACCATGTAATATTGAAGATACGGCGTAACCACTTGTAAGGTTACGCCTTAACCAGCAGATCTAGTGCAAATTACAAAGGAATTGAAGATTACAGCGTAACTCTTATATTAGTTAAGCCGTAACCCAGATCTGGCCTATAAATACCCCACGATATCCAGCATTTCAAAGCATCCCATTCCACGCACCACAACCAAAGAACGTGGAAAGAAGCCAAAGGCAGGTCTAGAGGAGCATTCAGAGCTGTTTCCAAGGGAGAAATCACTCCCCTACGATAAGCATTAGCATTTTATCTTTTCTTTACTTTCGATTCCTGTATTTCGTAACTTTGAATATTGAATTGATTTGTATGGTTAATATGAGCGGCTAAGCACCTCTTGGTGCTGGCCTAGTTATGATTCCTTAATTGTTTTGTTTGCGTTTACATTACTTCCGTATAATTATTTCTAAGTGTATGCATGCATAGTTTATTGGTAGCTACCCTTGTTTCAGTAGTTTTGAATGGCGGTAGAGGCTAGTTGCTTAGGAGATATGACCAACTGACCTTAAGTGAGTAGACTGAGACGGGAAGGGTAAGATATGACCAACTGACGACCCTTTCTACTTGTGCGATTTGACCAACTGATCACCTACCGTTTGGAAGAACTTAAGAATTAGGGGGTGAGTGTTTAAGTTGCTAACGCTCGGGCACTCACTATTATAAATATAGCATGTAGCGGTACTTAATGACTTGGCTTAGGGGACCAGGAACAACTGGACTTATGAAGGGACACCTGACTTCTCCAGTGGTGGCATCTTTGCTGATAGGTTAGGGCGAATTGACCAAATGCTGTCCTCTCGAATTTGAACCCACCTGAAGTAATTGGAAGTAAGTAGACGTAGACATTACTAGCTAGGAGGAATAACTAGGTTAGCACCACTCTCCTTTATTGATTAAACCTTTGCCTTTTATCGGCTTTTATATGCTTTTATTTGCTTTAGTAGTTAATTAATTAATTCTTTATCGAAATCATATTAAATCTGTGACACCTAGACTTAGTAATAATCCAACACACATAGCTCTTGGGACGACCTCGGTTTTACCGAATACTACAGTACACACGACCGGGTACACTGCTCGTTAGTGCATTAGGGTAGACCATAGGTATAACGAGACTATATAAATATTAAAACCTGGTCAGTAAAACCTGCATCAAGCATATTAGGGGAAAATTGAAACTTAATTGTCAAGATTATTTGATGTCATCAAATATCCTCCCACTTAAACTCTAGTTGCCCTCAAGTAGACCTTATTAGAATCATTTCTAAAAAGATGTCCCCCAATTTTACTTGGGAAATATGAGATTAAAAATCTCCTATGCTAGAATTTTCTAAGCCGAACACCTCACGAAATGGGAAACAAACACTCATACTCTCTCTAATCTAAGCGACTATTTCTGGGGTGATCACTCAACGCACAGTCATAGCATGTATTATATCATAGGCTTGGAAGTTACACATATCTCCACCACTATAGCTAAGGTCAAAACAATCTTCGAAGGCAATATTGGGTGAACAAATTATATAGGCAAGGGTGAATTTTCATTACTAACATGCCACGGCAAAGGGGACAAAACCAATGATACATAACCAAATCCATGGCCAAGACACCAATGATTGCTCGCTTCTTCACCTAGACACGCTTCATGACTAAAAGGGTAGGATAAGACATGGGATGCACATAAATGGTTTAAAGATAAAAATAAGAAGCAAATGGTCTTAGCCTACAACCAAGTCATCACCGCCCGCCATTCATCCAAAATCCAAGCTTCAAGATGCAAAACCGGATCATAATGAAAAAAGTAAGTGTGCCATTAGCGGACGTCCTGATGGGCACACCACTTGGTCTTCATCAATATGTTGGTGTAAACATGTCACCAACTCAAATCTTCAAATATGATCGAATTGGCCTCCTCGATACTAATCCATTAAGCTTATATCAACTTACTGCAAAAAAACTTGCACTATTACTTCACAAAAAATAACAAACTACTTTTTTTTTAAATCATAACTACACAAAATAATATCATCCCCCACTTGAGATTAATCATATATGAGAATCTTTGGGGGGTCTTCAATGATCTTCAAATATATGTCTTTGACATATGCGTGATTCCCGAATCTCATAACTTGAATCTTAAACTTGAGCAAACGGTGACTTCCCAATCATGAGCTAAGACTACACGGTAGGCTAAGGCGAACAGGTATATTGAAACAATATTGATAAGGATATGAAATGAAAAGAATGGCTCGGAAGGGTGTTTCTAGGGGTATCTTGCACTAAAGGTGAGTGCAACAAAAGAGTTTTAACACAGGGGTCGAAGGGTCGAGGTAACTAGTCGATACATGCACACAATTATATATACATATGGGCTATTTGAGTGATAATCCTAAAATATTGCCTTCTCAAATTGTCTCTTCCAAATGCATCAAGCTAACTCGACACACTGCTCGTCTATGGTCTCGAAATGATGTAAAGGCCAAGTTCTAAAGTTTACATACTACCGGCCCACTTAATATTTGGTGGATTTCGGGTAAATAAGGGGAATTGGAAAGACTAAAATGCACCATGGAAATCAAGGGTTATAGTATGCTCGGCTAAGGTCTATTCTAGTTAGGTTAGGAAAAACATATCAAAATTTTAAAAATGGCATAATTTTTCAAAATAAACTAGAAAAAATGAGGGCAAACAAGTTCAAGTAATAATTCTACGCCCGTCCCCCCCCCCCCCCCTCCCCCCACTTGAAATGTACAAAGTTCCATTTGTATTAAACATGAAATTAAGATGAAGTAAAAGTAAAATTGGAACGAGAACTCCCCTGAAATTTGCTCTAAAATAAAAAAAGGATCACGTTGAAACGCGTGCCTTCGTCTTGCCTCCATGAGAAAACTTCAATTCCCTGAAATCACGACACTGCCAACATGCATAATTCTAAAAAAAAAAAAAAAAAAAAAAAAAAAAAAAAAAAAAAAAAAAACTCACTTTCGTAGAAAGCACGGTTGCAATTAGCGTGTGCAACAAGAATTTTAAACCACTCGGTGTCCCGAGTGGATAAGTGAAGTCTCGTGAGGGTTTACAGGGAACACACCCACAAAGTTCATTTAAAACTAATACAAGGTTATGGTGTGTAAGATTAAAATTTGAATTTGGTTACAGGATAGGTTACGGCGTAAACTTTTGACTGAGTTACGCCGTAATTGGAGAAACCTGGGAGTCCTCCGATATCGAGAGGATGGTTACGACGTAACCATAGATGTGGGTTACGCCATAAAGTCTGCACAGAAAGAATTCTTCAGACTAGTTCCATCTTTATAGAGCTTTACGCTATCCTCCTTGCTCCAATCCCTGCAAAATATAAAAACAAACAAACCAAACCCAACAATACTAATAAAATGAAAAAAAAAAAGGATAATTCGGGTTATCTCCCGAAAGAGCACTTTTGTTTATATTACTAGTCTTTAAGTTAGACTCAAAGCCGCGACCATTACGACAACCACCACCTAAAGTGGTATCCATGATTACGTGGTCATTTTCAGCTGTATCACATCCCTCTAGATAGCATTCGATCATTCATTTAATAAAAACCTTTTTCTTGATATTTTTATCCATCTTTGAAGTACTGAACCGATTCGTAAGCCACTCGTTAAATGATAAGCATTGTTCCCCAAACTCATCATCTATGAATCATTATTACTTGTGAGTTTTTCCGAACAATCATCCCTTTAGTTGGTGTAGTAGCACTGGAATCTTCTAATCAGATTCTTATAAATAATAGTGTTCCCATACCTAACCTTATACCATTCATGGAAAGATAGATCCCCGAATTCAATATCGCGCCTTTCTAACCCATGGAATCATGTCCATTATAAATGGGCTCTTTGGCTTTCTTTTAACTCTCCATACTCTCCCCCATTACATTTGTTACGAAAAGAGTTACAAGATGGTCATGCTTCCGTGGATCCTTCATTTACCATTATCACCGGATTGCAATAGTGATTTGTTAAAGCCTGCGTTTTATCTTCCATAATTTTATCCATAATCCGATCATGCTTAACCTGTACCTGCTTAGAATTTTCAACATTCTTTCCACTATTTTCATAATTCAAATATAATGGCGACTCATAACAGAACAGATCGGTGTCTATCCCTAGGATGTCTAAAGATTAATCAGGACCCTCAACAGTGCGGATTCCTTTGGAAGATCCAGGGTCAGGGTTTAAAAATTCATTCATATAAGAAGTTATTCGTTCCCCTCCTACATCCAAAGAAATCTGCTTTTCAAATACCTTAATGTGTGCATGAGATGTTGCTAAAAATGGCCTTCCTAAGATTATGTTGTTATGTTGTCGTCGAGCCATGTCTATAACCACAAAGTCGGTAGAGAAAAGGAATTTACCAATTTTAAGTAACACATTATCAATAGTTCCCTTAGGCGTTGTTCTAGTGGTATCAGCCATTTCAATCATCAGTGTTGTTTCTTTAAGATTGGTTAGTTTTAAGTGTTCAAACAACGAAAAAGAAATGAGATTAACACCAGTACCAAGATCAGCTAGAGCATGCATATTAAAGTTACCAATAGTGCAGGGTAGCAGAAAGTCCCAGGATTGAGCTCCTTTTCAGGAAGTTGGCAGGGTAAGCTTCCTTCATTTCTGGTGTCTTCCTTTTCTTGCAAGTAGTGGATTCCACAAAATTCATTAGTATGTCCCGACATGGGCTGCACTTCATCCTGTTCATCTTGTGTGAAAACGGCTTTACATGATTCAGTAGCAGCTTCGACTTCCTTAGTTTCGAAATCCTTAGCAAGTTGCCCAATTTGAGTTTCTAAATTTTTGATTGCGGCATCTTGATTTCGTAAGTTCTTGTCCGTGTCCTCTGATAAGGATTTAAAAGGTACCTTTTTGAGGGGTCATTTAAGCCCTTAATTGATCATTTTTGTATCCGTTACTACTTAATTTCGTTCCTTTTCACATTTTATGTCTCTTGAAGGCAATTTGCTGGAATGACACTTATTCGAACGAAAAGGCGCGAATATACGAAGAAAATGGCCAAAATCAAGAATCGAGATACTCAAGCTGCTGAATTGAAAGGGGATGGTGTCAGGTGTTATTTGCGACGCCGTCGTAACATGTTTTGTGACGACTCAGTAGCCAAATTGCTTATTTACAAGTGACGGCATCAGGTTTTAAAAGAGTAGGGCGTCGCAGCTCAGACGACCTAGATTTGATCCAGACGGCGTCAGAGACTGAAGGAGACGGCGTCACGGGCATAAGGTGACGCCGTCACAATGATAACGTGTCCAAGACGAAACCTTAATGACGGCGACCCGACGGCGTCACAATTAAAGAGTGACGCTGTCGCAGTTTGTAACACTATATATAGAATCCGAATTTTTCAGTTTTTAGAGAGGTAGTTTTGTGGAGTAAAAACCTAAACCGAACCAAGGCTGTCTTGTACAGTATTTTAGGGTTCCATACCCTATCTTACATCAAGATAAGTGTTTTACTTCATTAATTCAATTATGTCTTCAATTGATTGTGTGTATGCTTGCATGTTCTCCATGTCCGGCTAATTTATTTGTGTTTTTGCTTAGGTAATATGAAACCTAGTTATTGAATATTGATTGGTTGTCTCTTATCTTAATTGTGATTGACCTAGTATTGCGATAGGTCATTCGTTGTGTTATTAATGCTTGATTAATCTTTGTTGAACCTTAGTTTATAATCACCTAGAGTTATTGTAGGCTAAACATCCAAAGAATACCTTAGTGTTAAGTTTATGAATCCTAGAGATTTTGTAGTCATTAACCTTTGGTAGCTTCAAAGAGTTAGGGATAAACGCATACCCTACGACCTTAGAAACACAACGCGTTAAGAATAAGGACGTGATAATTCAACCATCAATAGGAGATAACTAGGGAGTAATAAAACCTAAGTAAACACATTTTTAATCATCATACGAGCACACAACAATAGACATAGACTACCCTTAGCTTAGTTAATTAGATAATTAGATAAGTAGAGTAATCGGTAGAAATACCAACCCTCAAATCTAAACCTCGAGATTCGTACCTTTCCATTTCCTAAAAAAATATAAAAAAAGATAAAAAAAAAATAATCTTCCTCAACCCTAACCTTAGCGTAGTAACTTCTTACTAGCATTCATATTCCCCTAGAGAACGATATCAATACCCGTGGCTTACACTAATACTACACTACAACGATTAGGTTCACTGCCTAGGGTGTTGAAAAACTTGCTCGACGAAAAGGAAGTTCCTTTGATCCCGAACGCACTGTGTAAGCGTATCATCCTCCTTCACTTTATTCATCCATTCCTTAAACTTGTCATTTTTCCTTGAGGAATCTTCAATATGTTTATTGACCATTTCTTCGAGGATGGGTTTCTTGGTTTTGAACGGAGGCCTATTCTCGATCCTTGTATAATATCCTGGAGGTACGACGCGATACTTAGCTTCGTTACCCCCGTATCCCTTAAATGGTCTATTAGCCTCACCATATTTGACTTCGTCAACTCTCTTAACCTCATCTTTCAATGGGCAGTCCTTGGCAAGATGAGCTCCACTGAAAGTGTCTCATCCTACTTATATAGCATGCACATTTTCTTTTAGCTTATTCATATCCTTGCCAAGACTTTCAAGTTTGTTAGTAATAACAGCGATACCATCCAAACTTCCTCCCATGCTTCTGCTACTACCTCCATCATGCCACTTTTGTGAGTGGTCTTTCATGTCTTGAATAGCCTCAAGGGCTAGAGTAGGAGTCATTCCAGGGATCGGCCCCTGAGAATCGAGCATCTGCCTTGTTGCGATGTTAATACCCTTGTAGAATAAGTTGACCTTCTGCTGGTTGTTAAGATCATGAGTTGAACACCTGGAGAGAATATCATTATACCTATCCCAAGCTTGGTACAATATTTCTTCACCTTCCTGTCTAAAATTATGGATATCCTCTAGTTTTTTTGCTGTCTTCGAAGGAGGGCAATACCGTTGTATGAATGATCTTTTAAGGAGATTCCACGTGTTGATGGTTCCAGCGGGCAACCTATCAACCCATCTTTTAGCGGCTCCAGTAAGTGTCATTGGAAACACTCGGAGCATAATAGCATCGTGAGAAACCCCTGGAATGTTGAAGAGACTCGCGATGTACAAGACATTATCCACATGCTTGTAAGCATCTTCGGTCTTGTTTCCGGAAAAGGGAATTGCACGTAACTCCCTCATAAATTGGTTCTTGATCTCGAAATGGACATCCGCTCTAATAGCCGGCCTAACAAGCCCTGGCCCTTGCTCTTCTCGAGTCATAGCAAGGCACTCTTCAAGAGTAAGCGTATCAATATCCACAACTTCACCCATGGCATCTGAAACTAGAAGAAAAATGTAAGAAAAACTAAAATTAAACAAAAAATTAAAAAGTTAAACAAAAATCCAAATATAGCTCCCCGACAGCGGCGCCAAAAACTTGATGCAGGATTTCTAACCAGGTTTTAATACTTATAATGTTACTCGTCTACCTATGGTCTACCTTATGCACTAATGGGCAAAGAACCCGATCGTGTGGTATTCGGTAAAGCCAAGTTCGTCCCAAAATCTATGTGAATGGATCCTATCATGCAATGACAATGTTCTCTAATTAATCCTTCTATCGCTTCAAGTGGGGCATAAGATTCACTAGACTCCTATGGTCAATTAGCCTAGCCTATCTCCCTAGAATCCTACTAGGACGCCAAAGATCTACATCCTTATGGTCGTCAAAGCTTACAGGTAGACTAGTTTGAGTCATTAAGTGCCGCTACATTCTATATTTATTCTTTGTGTGGCCCGGCCTCTCGGATCTTAGACCACACATCTAACTTCTTAAGTTCATCCAACCGGGAGGGTAATCCTATGGTTAATTAGCGTACAAGAAATTGGTAGTCCTATGGTCAATTCTTATCAACCCTCGCAACCAATCACACTAGGGTCCTATTGTCAATTATCCTAGTGCAAGAAGTACAACCGGTCTTCAAAACTACCGAAACTAGAGGATCTAACGAAAAACTAAGCATGCACACACTAGAAGAAATAATAAAAGCACGAAAACATAATCAAAACTTAAAAGGAATCATAACTAGGCTAGCACCAAAGGTGCTTAGCCGATCATATTATAAAGTACACGAGATTCAATGTTTTGCATGATAATGAAAGATATGGAATCGTAAATGTAAAAGAAATATGAATCGCTAAAACTTTTTGATGTTGTGTTGTGATTTCTCCCTTGGAAAATGCTTTGAATGTTGTTGGAGATCGTCCTTGTGGAACCCTACTTCGTCCTCTGATGAGTTGTGGTGATAAAGATATATCAAATGCAGAAAATAGGGCTGGCATTTATAGGCCCGACACAGCTACGGCGTAACCTTGAGTTTTGGTTACGCCCTAACTAGTGTAATCTTTAACGATCTTATCCATAAATAAATATTTACGGCATAACTTAGATGGATAGTTAAGCCGTAACCTCCTTAGGGTTTCATATACGTCGTAATCTTCATGCGTGGTTACGTCGTAATCTTGTCAATAACTTGAGTCCCCTTCTGTTCACATATTACGCCGTAATCTCATACATTGGTTACGACGTAACCTTCTTAGTCATGAAAATCTTCTAAGTCTCTAGAATATTACGGC
Organism: Chrysanthemum seticuspe; assembly: GCA_019973895.1. Taxonomy (NCBI): domain Eukaryota; kingdom Viridiplantae; phylum Streptophyta; class Magnoliopsida; order Asterales; family Asteraceae; genus Chrysanthemum; species Chrysanthemum seticuspe. The sequence goes on from BPTQ01000005.1 coordinate 50,576,801, forward strand.
GTAACCTTATGAAACAGTTATGCCGTAATCCTTGATTAGCGTTGACTTGGTCTTCATGTTTGAATTCATAGTTACGTCGTAGATGGAGAATGGAATTACGCCGTAACTTCTTCACAGTCAGCATAATAAAGTGTGTTTCTTTGTAAGTTTTTTTCCATTTCCGTGTCTCTTTTGTTCCTATGCTCATTTACAACCTGAAAACGAAATATAAAGAAATCAAAGCATATATCCAGATAAACGATACAAATAATGAGCATATTAGGAGGAAATTGACACTTAATTATCAGGATTATTGTCATCAATTTATAAAACATTTTTACAACCTATTCGAAACAAAAATTAAAATCAAGACCTATCATGACTACTAACAATTCATTACCATGGCTCATAAATCCAAAGGGAGGTAGTTATTCATCTACCACCCCTGAGCTTGAGCCTGAAAATTTTACAAAGTGGAAAGAGAATGAAATGTTTTCTTTTTGGATTGGAACCCTATATTGTAAAATGTTTAGAAGAGGGTCCCTTCAAGCCTAAGACCACTGAAGGCTTAGATAAACCCGAGCCTCAATGGAGTCCTGATGAGGGGAGGGTGGTCAACCTCGACCAAAGGCTTAAGAACATAATTATATCATATCTACCAGATCATAATTGATTCAGTGATAAATTGTCCTAATGTTAAGCAGACATTGACATATCTGATTCTAAGCCATGAAGGCCCTTCAAATACAAAGGAATACAGGGTCATAGACCTGAAACTTCAGTATCAATCTTTCAGAGCCAAAGAGCGTAAAAGTCTCTCTCAGACCTACACAAGAAACAAAAACCTAATGAATGAACTTGTTAATGATTGTGTCACTTTGTACAAACATGAGATAAACATTGGCTTTGTAAACAGTCTTTCTATAAAATGGCTTAGCTTCAATCAGGGCTAAGTAATGCAAACCATGTCCCTGAATTGGCTGAAATTTATGGAAGATATGTTTATGAGGATAATCTCATGTCTAAGATGTATCCTGCAAAACAAAAGGCCCTAACCTCAACACCCATATCTACTGCCTTTTATTCAAATGCTTTTGTTCAAGATTTTCGGGATGATTCCGAGGATGAGGTTGATGAACGAAGCAGTCAAAAATAAATGGGTGACTTGAATAGGGAATTCTGTTAAAGAGCTTTATTAGCCAACTAAAAAAAGTTTATAAAAAGAAACTTTTTAAAGTCGAATGAAACTAAACCTTTTTCAAATGATTGTTTCAAATGTGGTAAACCTGGCCACATGGCACAAGGTTATTTTGCAAAAACTTCCTCAACATCATATCCAACATACAATAAAAATCGTTTTCAGCCCAAAATAATTACATCTGACCCATCCTCTCACATCAATCAAACTTATCATAAATAAAGTCTGTTTCTTTAACAGTATAAATTAAACTGAACAAGGATAAAATGAAAGAATATGAAAGACTTGATGGTGCTGGTTGTGTGGTGGTAGAGGGTGATGGTAGGATTACAAAAATTTTGCAAATTAAAAAGAGTAATTGTGGGAACAAGACGAGGGTATTAGTCATTTTACATAGCCTTTGACTTTGACTAACGGAGATTTTTAGCGATCGTTAGCTAAAAGAAATTATTTGCAAAAAAGAAAACCACGAGAATATTTTTTGCAGTTAATAGTTTTGAGGGACATTTTTTGCAAAAATAAAAAGGGGTGAGTTATCCACACCCTCTCATATAGAGGGTATCCAATCATTGGATGCATCATCGGCTTGTATAGTGTGTATCGCGGGTTGTACGATTTGACTAAAACCTCTTGATGTGATAATATAGAGTAGGGGTGTCCATGGTACTAGAACCGTCCCGAACCGGAACCGAACCGAAAGAACCGAGAACCGAAAATAAGGAAAAAGTGGAACCAAGAACCGTCCCAAGTTTTTCGGTTCGGTTCCGGTACGGTACTCGGTTCCGGTACGGGAATTTTCGGTAATTCCCATGAGTACCAAAGTGTTAAAAAAATATGTTTGGATGGATGTGAATTTATGGTACTCGGTTCGTAGAAATTCGAAATAAGTTGACAACCTTAATAGTATTCCACAACTTGACTTACAAACAAACAAAAAAATATATATCCGGTAATCGCAAACTCATTATCCACGAAAATAATTGCAAAATCATTGTGAATTTTATATATCAATCATGGTGACTAGCTTACAATAACTTATATGGTGACAATATATCATGCAGTGATGTCATAATCGTTAATTGTTTCTTGACTTTTATCATTAAATTTAATGAACAATAAATACCAATAGTTAATTACAACTTCTTGTTAGTTGTTACTAAGCAACACATAATTTTTCGATATGCGGCTATGCGCATGCTTGATATTCCAGTTTAGAAAAAACTTACTTTAATATTGATGAATGATGTTTGAATCTTTGAATCAAATCAATGGATTAATGGTTAAGGTTTATGGGTTTGTAAGGTTTTTTCTATTTTATTAAAAGTCTGCATACTTGTATGTACACAATATCCCAAACAAACCTTATAAAATTACATATTTTTATAAAAGTCGGTTCTTTCGGGAAAGTACCGGAACCGGACGGTTCCGACCCGAACCGTCCCGAGAACCGAAATTTTAGAATTTTAGGAACCAAGAACCGTACCATGGTTCTAATATACGGTCCCGTTCCCGGTCGGTACCGGTACGGTTCCTCGGTTCTTTTGGTTCCTCGGTTTTTTTGGACACCCCTAATATAGAGAGAGTTTGTATAACATAGCCCAAATAAAAAACCACATACACATTATTTGCAGTTTATCCAAAAAAAAACTAGCGGCCAACTCTAGGACAATCATCATTCGGTAAAAACATGATTAACACTTTAATGCCACGAGTCTACAATTTCCAAAAATCCTATTATCTGTTGTGGTCAAGTAGTTTGGCTTTCGAGTATTTTGACTTTTTTTCCCTAATATATATGCCAAGGTTATAAATAGCGTGAGCCGCGGTATGACGGCATGATCAAGTCTCACACTTTAAAAGTTATGGCGAAGTCATAACTTTTTTTAAGGCGTGACTTAAAGCGGCACAAAATATTAAAATATTTATAAATTTATATATTATATCATATTTCATATATATCGAATTTACAAAAAATGTTATAAATAAATAATTAAATTAAGAAACTATCTTTGCATATAATCTTCTTCATTCTTTTAAAAAAAATTCATCGGAGTTGAATTTAAAAAATGCGTCACGCCTTAGCGCGCTTTTTCGTGCCTTTTCACGCCTCATCTCACGCCATACCTAGAGCCGATGTCTTGATTTATTTCGTAAAATGGAGGTCACGCTTCGCGCCTTAGTGACACCTTAACGCCGCCATGACACGCCTTTTAGAACCTTTATATACGCTATTAGTTGTGTCACTTGTGTGGGTTGATCTTAGTCACTTGATATGGATAATGTTAAAATAACAGATCTGATCTCAAAACCAATCCACAACACAATCAAATCACCCAACCAACCACCCCTTGGTGAAATCTTTTATTAACTGAATAGTCAAGAAGATGAGTCAACAAAGCGTGTGCTCACCAAACAAATACACAAGACAAAGATAGTCCCCTTCAGAAGGATCCTATCTATCTCACTACAAAGATTGTAATACAAAGAACCTCACTACAACACTCAAACAATACCTATCAAACTATAAAACTGATCAAGATGATCAGAGTTAACCCAGATTATCAATACAAGACAAGCACCAGACCTTGAAAGAGAATACGAAAACTTTAGCGTGAGAAAATAATGAGAGACCTCTGATTAGGGCTAGGCTCCAGCATTTTATAGAGGCAAGTTACACTTTAGCCCTTCTAGAATAGAAAACCTGCTAACCAAAGCCAAAGATACAAACATTAGACAAAAATGACACAACAAGCCCTTTGACTTTAACAGTCAAACATGAGCTTGCTACACCATATATTTCAGCACCCCCTCTAAAGCTCATGGCTTGAACAAATCAACCAGACCAAGCTTATCACAAAACTACTTGTGTTGGGAAACACTCAACCCTTTAGTAAATATATCTGCAACATTGTTAGCAGAAGCAACCTTCAAGGTTCTAATGACCCCTGAAGCTACCTTCTCTCTAACTAAATGTAAATCAATTTCAAAATGTTTGGTTTTTTCATGAAAAACTGGGTTAGCAGCAAACTAAATAGCAAAACTACTATCACAAAACAAACTTGCAGGCAAAAAATCCTCTATTCCCAGATCCTTAAAAACTTTTATAATCCAAATAAGCTCACAAGTAGTAGATGCAAGACATCTATACTCAGATTCAACAGAAGATCTAGAAATAGTGGCTTGCTTTTTACTTTTCCAGGAAACCAGATTATTGCAAAAATAAACACAAAAACGAGACACAGATTTCCTAGAAACAGGACACTTAGCCCAATCTGCATCTGAATAAGCATACAGATTAAGTTTTTTACCATACACAAACTGAATACCTGTACCAGGAGCCTGCTTTAAGTATCTCAAAACTCTAAGTGCAGAAGTAAAATGAGAATTAAGAGGAGCATGCATACGCTGACTTAGGCAATGAACTGCATAAGAAATGTCAGGTCTAGTAACAGATAAGTAAATAAGCTTTCCAACCAACTTTTGATAATCAGTCATGTTAGATAAGAATTTATCATTCTCAGTCTCAACATGACTCAAAACCACATTATGCTGCAAAGGAGTAGCAGCAGGCTTACAAGCCAACAAACCATACTCAAGTAATAAATCCAAACAATATTTTCTTTGAGAAAGACAAAGACCAGAATCACAATTTAAAACTTCAATTCCCAGAAAATATGTGAGAGGACCAAGATCTTTAATCATAAACTTTGAATTTAGAAACTTTTTAAACTTCTCAATTTCACTAACATTATTACTAGTGATGACAATGTCATCCACATAAACCAATAATGCTAAGAAAATCCCATCAGAATCTTTAGTGTATAAAGAATAGTCATTAAGACTTTGTTTAAAACCATTTTCCACCAAGGCAGTGGTAAGTTTTTCATTCCACTGCCTATGAGCTTGTTTTAGCCCATACAAAGACTTATTCAACTTACACACCCTAGTTTCATTCTTATCATAATACTCAGGAGGCAACTGCATATACACATCTTCATACAAGTCACCATATAAGAAAGCATTATTAACATCCAGTTGAAATAAAGGCCAATTGTTAGAAACAAATAAGGCAATAAGACACCTAACAGTAACCATTTTGACAACTGGACTAAATGTTTCCTAATAATCAATTCCTTCCCTCTGATTATAACCCTTAGCAACAAGTCTAGCTTTGTATCTATCAACCTCACCAGAGGACTTAAATTTGATTTTCCAAATCCACTTACACCCAATGGCAAACCTACCATTAGGTAATTCACACAGCTCATAGGTGTTATTCATATGTAAAGCTTCCATTTCAGAATTCATAGCATCTTTCCACATAGGATTTTGAATAGCCTCAGAAAGAGACTTAGGTTCACAAGACTTATCAAGAGTACTAGAAAAACACATATTAACTTTAGACAGATTAGAGTAAGAAACATATTTCTCAAGACCATACTTCACATTACTACCAACAACAAAGTCATTAAATCTAACAAGCTGACTTCTAGTTCTACTAGACCTCCTAACACTTGGTGGTGCTTCCATTTGAACATTTTGATCCTCACCAATAGAAATATTTTGATTTGTGCCCTCAGAGGTGATAGTATCCTCTATCTGGGTTGCTGTGGTTGCACCTCCTTCATTGACTGTGCTAGCACAATCATCTGGAGGTACCATACCACTACCTTCCTCATTAGAAGGGTCCCCATCATAGGGACTTTCAGACCCATGAATATCAAAGAAGTTCAAATTGCTTACTCCATTCTCATCAAAGTTTGGTTGTGAATTATTAAACACAGTATTAGGTTTATCAAAGTCATTTGCAGACTTATTAAAAACATTTGACAACTTCATTTTAAAAGGAAACACAGTTTCATAAAATGTAACATCTCTTGAGTAAAAAACAGATTTACTTTCCAAACCATACAATTTATAAGCTTTTTTAACACTAGAAAAACCAATTAAGACACACTTTTCAGATTTAGAACCAAACTTATCATGTGAATTTAAAATCGTGGAGTAGCACAGACATCCAAATGATCTGATGTGAGAGAGACTAGGATCCTTACCATAAACTAGAAAATAAGGGGAAGCACCAGACAAGACAGAGGAGGGAAGCCTGTTAATAAGATATACTACAGTTAAAACACATTCAGGCCACATATTCAAGGGAATCCCCCCCCCCCCTGAAACATAAGACTCCTAGCAACATTAAGCAGGTGTCTATGTTTCCTCTCAGCAATCCCATTTTGCTGAGTAGTATAGGCACAAGAAGTTTGGTGAATCATCACTAATTCAGAAAAAAAGAGTAGATAATTGATTGTTGACAAACTCAGTTCCATTATCAGATCTTATGATCTTAACTTTTTTATTAAACTGTGTAAAGACAAGTTTTATAAAATTTGTAATATGATCACAAACTTCAGTTTTTGATTTTAGAAGATATACCCAAACAGCTCTACTAAAATCATCAAACAAAGTTAAAAAAATACTTAAAACCTTCTTTACTAGTAACCTTATAAGGACTCCAAACATCACAATGAATAAGATCCCCAACAGATTTAGTTTTATGTTCACTTAATGGAAAAGGTTTTCTAGTTTGTTTGGCCTTGTGACACACATCACAAGGAGAAAGATGATCTACCTTTTTAAAACCAATTTTATTACCCAAAGTAGATAAGACTTGATCAGTAGGATGACCAAGCCTTTGGTGCCACAACTCATTAGAAACATGACAAACAAACACAGAATTACACATAGCAAGATTAGACTCACCACCGTCAGTTTCATCAAACAAATAGAGACCACCAGAAACACTACCAATCCCCACAATTTTGCCCAGTTTCAAATCCTGAATGTAACATTTATGCTCATCAAAACCAACAAAGAACTTACTGTCCTTAATCATCTTATTAACAGAAAACAGACTCACATTATACTCAGGAACAACAAGAACATCAAATAAAACCACACTAGAAGTGAGTCTAAGACTACCAATAGCAGTGATATTAGCAACAGTACCATTAGGGTGACCAACAGTTAACATAAGACTAGAGATATCAACAACATTAAACATATTCTTAGTAGAGTCAGTCATATGCTGATTAGCACCAGAGTCAATAACCCATCCTAAAGTAACATGATACTTCACAGAACTAGACTTAGCACAGAAAAATTTCTCAAAGTGCAGATTAAACATCACATTGTTATTGAAGAAAGTGGGAGATATACCTGTCATACTTGCAGAACCATTAGCAGAGAGTTTTTCATTAATGAGACTTAAGAGTTTCATCATTTGATCATTAGTGAAAGATCCAGTCATAGAACCAGAAGAAGTAGATGGTTGAGACACATCTGCATTATTAGCATTAAACTTTTTGACAATAGCAGACTGCTTAGACAAATTAGGATTCCTTTTAAAACCAGGAGGATAGCCATTTAACTCAAAGCATCTTTCAATAGTATGCCCAATAGACCACAGTGTTTACAAACCAGATTAGGATTAGGTCCCCTATTACCATTAGTATTACTACTATTACCATTTCTCCTAACAAAGTTGTTATTAGAGTTGGAAGTATTATTGGTCTTAGTAACAAAAGCAGCAGGTTGAACCTTGCTGTTAGAACCAGAACTTGGGTGGATTCCTCTATGAGACTCCTCCCTAGAGACCACATTAAAAGCCTCTTTAACATCTGGTAAAGGATCCCTAGCCAGAATATTATTCCTAATAGGTTGATATACATCATTTAAGCTCATAAGAAACTGCATAAGTCTAACAAGCTGATTATGTTTCAACACACCCTCATGAGCAGCACAAGTACAAGCAGGTAACAAAGTTAAAGTGTCAAACTCTCTCCATAGAGAATTCAACTTATGATAATACTCAGGCACAGACAATTCACCTTGCTTAAGAGAGTTAATCTTATGAATCACATTAAAGATAACAGAACCATCAATTTTATCATAAGTTTCCTGTAATTCATCCCAAACTTCAGATGCAATTTCTGAGTAAACCTGTCCTAAGTACAACTCAGGAGACAAAGACCCAAGAATCCAGCCAAGAACAATGGCATTGCATCTTTACCATTACTAGGAAAGAACAAGGCTAGTAACAGGTTTAACACAAGAACCATCAACAAATCCCATTTTATTTTTACCTTTTAAAGCAATTTTCATAGCAGTGGACCACATTTTGTAATTATCAGACCTAGTGAGTTTAAAATGCACAATAGGAACATTAGAGTTATCACTAGAATGCAAGTAAAGAGGATTACCAGCATCCAAAGAACTAATGAGAACTTCAGCCATACCAACAAGAAACAAGACAAACAGATAACTAAATAAAAGAAACTACCAGATAACAGATACCAAACAAACAAAGCAGATACTAAACAAGAACCAAACCAACTAAAGATACCAGCAACAAAACTACCAAAATCACTAATACACACACGCAATTCTACTGAAATACCCAGTCTCACACCTATCTGTGGGAAGAGCAGGTTTCCGTACCTCTCAAGGAGGCAGGTCAAGATGTTACCCACAGAGTTTGCAGTGATACAACTAAAGTATTTAGTGAATTAAGAGAAGAGAGATAAACCTTTCAAAGATAACGCAGCGGAAACCAGATTACCAACCCTCTTGATTCACTTAGTCAAGAGAGTCAATAACCAACCAAGAACCCCAATAACACCACCAGGAATCACCAGAATCAAGATCCCCAAATTTACCAAATTAGGGTTTCAAAAAACCCTAACTGATAAATCCAAGATCCACCACTAGAATCAACAATTAACACCACGGCCGTTAAGAAAACAACCTCAAAAGATCCCAATTGCTCAAGAAACAAGAAACCCCCAAATTTGAGATCAAACCCTAAAAACCCTAATATCAAGAACCAACGGAGATCAAAGCCGTGTCTCTGATACCATGTTAAAATAACAAATCTGATCTCAAAACCAATCCACAACACAATCAAATCACCCAACCAACCACCCCTTGGTGAAATCTTTTATTAACTGAATAGTCAAGAAGATGAGTCCATAAAGCGTGTGCTCACCAAACAAATACACAAGACAAAGATAGTCCCCTTCAGAAGGATCCTATCTATCTCACTACAAAGATTTTAATACAAAGAACCCCACTACAACACTCAAACAATACCTATCAAACTATAAAACTGATCAAGATGATCAGAGTTAACCCAGATTATCAATACCAGACAAGCACCAGACCTTGAGAGAGAATACGAAAACTTTAGTGTGAGAAAATAATGAGAGATCTCTGATTAGGGCTAGGCTCCAGCCTTTTATAGAGGCAAGTTACACTTTAGCCCTTCTAGAATAGAAAACCTGCTAACCAAAGCCAAAGATACAAACATTAGACAAAAATGACACAACAAGCCCTTTGACTTTAACAGTCAAACATGAGCTTGCCACACCATATATTTCAACTAGGGATGAGCACGGTACCGGTCCCGTACCGATCCCGTACCGAATAGTGGTACGGATTTTTTCCCGAGCATAAATTAGTGGTACCGGTACCGTACCGAACGGGATTCGGATATCGGTACCGGTACCGGTACCGGGAAATCGGGTTTTTCCCGTTTTTTTACGGGAATTTCCCGATTTGGTACCGGTCCCGTACCGAATTAGTGGTCCCGATTTTTTTTTCACCTTATTTCGTAGTCCCGGTACCGTACCGTATTTCAAGAATCGGTACCGTTTCGGTACGATACCGGTACGGTTCCGGTTCGGTTCCGAGATTCGGTTCGAAATGCTCATCCCTAATTTCAACAGATAAGCTTTGGGAAAGCAGATTTATGGTGTTAATTTTAGTTAATTTTCAGGTATATGGTCTTTTTTTTCCGTTCAGAAGCTACGAGTATATATTTTTTCAGCTTACGAGTTACGATAGCCACAGCTCTTATTTGGAGAAAAATTCTATTCAACATTTACAACCCTCTTGTAGCGAAATTTATTTACAAGCGATGATTCAAGAATTTATTCTGAAATTAAATGACCAACTACTAATTAATAACAAAATATAGAAGTCTCAAGAAAACGACAGCCCATACTTCATTTATTACAATTTACATGTTATAAACATTATAATTTTTCCATCACTCAATATTGAGTGGTGATCCGTGTACCATCAACGCATAGCAAGGTCCCCTCTGTATTATGCAACTTTAAGAGGATGTAATAAATATGGCACGAAATTCAGTTAGCAGGTTATACATAATAAAAAGAAATGAAAGGGAAATCTTATTTATTTCTTTTAAATAAAGCAAATCAAAGTATACATACAAAAAAGTATTTAGAGACATATTTCATAGAACTATTACAGTAAAAAGAAAAAGATACGGAGTATAAAGCTTTTGGGAGTTATATAATGAAAACGATTAATATATACGACATATCTTTCATAGAACTATTACAGTAAAAAGAAAAAGATATAAAGCCGGGAGTTATTAAATGAAAAAGATTAATATATACAATTTTGAGCGTATCTTTCATAGAACTATTACAATACAAAAATAAAACTGGCAAATCATATTTGGTTCTTTTTAATAAAGCAAATGATCAAGGTATAAAAAAAGTATATGGAAGTTATACATAATAATAACAAAATATATGAATCGAAGTTCTTGGAACATCATAGACAAAATATTCGATGTATCCCACGCTTAAGAATGCAGGCCACTTGCTGCTCTCTCGTTAAGTATTTTCGTGCCAATATATCGGCCTAGCATCAGTACGGTTGCCTGAGGATTTGTTCCAGGTGAGTTGAAGAATGTCGAAACATCAACAACTCGTAAAGAATCCACGCCGATAACTTTTAATTGGCTATCTACTACCTTGTTCACCAAGCATCCACCATGCATATGCCAAAATGTGGACAATGTTTCACGACAGAATCTTGCAGTAGACTCCTCATCAGACGGGTCATTAGGTAATGATGGCCCAACATAAGTAAAAAAGCTTTCACCAAGGATGCCACGAAACTTATATTCTTCCATGGCCTGAGTTTCCAGAATTTTTCTAAGTACATCCAAAACATCACCACATTGGCGTATGTCCTCAGTGTTAGAGTAGTAATTAAACCGAACGCTAGGGCTAACTGTCACGTCAGAGGGTGATATTAGACGTAGTGAACCACTTGATTGTGGCCTCGAAACTTTTCCTCCAATAACCACTAGACTTAAGTTTAAAGGTGGAAGTGAACCCAGGAAAGGTATATAGCTTATGGGAGTTGTAAGCCGGGGGACAGCAGTAGACTCCATATATGGGCCAGTTTTTGTAATCCCAGCCACGCGGACTCCTACATCGACTAATCTAACTGGGACAACCAGGTTAATCCCGGTACGTGGATTATCAGCCATAAACTTTCCGACGAACGGATGGTCACGAACAACTGGAATTTTCATCGATGAAAGGTCAGAAGCCGGCCCAAGTCCACTTACTAGCAAAAGTTGTGGGCTACCTAGAGCTCCAGCAGATAAAATAACTTCTCCATTTTCTCTTACATTGACTTCGTGAGATCTTCCATTGGAATCATGGTATCTAACACCAACCGCGGCTATGTTAGAAAACAATACAAATGGTTAGAGTCGTGGCAACGGCCTAATGCCTAACATTAAACTTACGCATGGTTTTACAAAAGTTGTGAAAATGATTACCTAATTTATTAGAGGTGGAAAAGAGGATCCTATCAACTGTTGCATGAATCACCACCTCTAAATTTCCAGGGTTGGCTTTATTGAGGAGCTCTACTGCTCCATGTCGTCTCCCTGAATCATCAAATGTCGAACCTCCAATCTTGGTGCCTTGAACATGGTCCAGGGTGAACCCATTATCAGGAAGTATTCCAGCTTCTATTAGCGCATTAAATGTAGAATCTTGCCACTTACGTAAATGATCCGTGCGAGTAACAATACTATCTTCTACCCACTCATAGGCACTCTTAACAGCACTTTGATCCCATTCAATCCCCGAGTTTTCGTAAAAGTAATCATCAGCTCTTGAATAAAACCCAAAATTTATCATGCTACCACCTCCCAAAACCCTCCCTCTCGTGTTCAAAACACCATCTTCCGAGAAAAAATTTTGAGCAGGCGAATCGTTATGATTTGCAGTTAGAAGTGTAGTCACGGAGTTATTTTCATACAAGACATTTGGATCCAAAGTGGCTACACCTCCTCGCTCAAGTAATAATACAGAATAATTCTCAGATAACGTGGCAGCTAATGGACAACCAGCAGTCCCCCCTCCAACAACGATGTAATCATATTCTTGTGCCGGCTTGAAATCAGCGGCTTCATATGTGAAACCAAGATATCGTTCATCTGCAGAACATACAAATATTATTTGGTCATTCTGGCCATAAAAGTAATGTACTTGTATATTGCTCATTATACTTCAGTACTCATAAAAACTTAAGCGCATTGACAGCATATCTTTTCAAATGTTTCAGATCGCATGTTGCATAAGTGACAAAAGATGACAGGTGAAACATTTTTTGTAAACTCAAACTGATCGAATCTTTTGGTCTATATGGATAAAAGTATCTCAATGACTAACGCGGACACGTAGATAAATATATATATGTTACACATATAAGGTTAGCACATATAGTTACAAATAGTTTCCGACCTGTTTTACGATAATGAATGCCTAAGATATGAGATGAATGACGACTTGCCTGGAGGAGAATTAGGTTGTACAAAGCATACAACTTTCGAGAGCGATCCAACGTAGATTACTAGAAAAAAGAGTACTGTTACAACTTGCATTAGTTGAAGTTTCGTCTTTCTCATATTGTAGTGAGTGCAACAATAAGGAAGATGAAATAAGAGATAGAGAAAGAGAGATGGGTGAACAATAATGCTCAGTTCTCGAGTTGAAAAGGAAGAGAAAAGTAAAGGAAACGGAAAGTTTTTTGTGTTCTTGAGTCTTTTTTAAAAGGAGGAAAGGGAAACGGAAAGGAAATAGAGAGTAAGATTTGATAAGTAAATCTTCCTCCCACTTTTGGGAGGAAAGGGAAAGGAAACGGAACCATATATTGTGTAAAGACTAATATACCCTTTTTAAAACATTTGACATTAATAATTAAAGGGCACATATGTAATTTAACCAACTTATTTTCCTTTTCCTCTCACTCAAGAACATAATTATGATTACTTTCCTTTTCCTTTCCTCTATCTCAAGAACATAATAACTAACACTTACTTTCCTTTTCCATTTCTTTTCCCTTTCTTATTCTTTTTCATTTCTCTTCCTTAAAAACTCGAGAACTGAGCGTAAAGGAAGATGAAACTTTGGTTAAAATTTAATCTCGTGCTGAGTCTTTGATCCGTATTCAGTTTAGGTTATTTTCATATAGAAAGGAACGTGTGTGTTTCCCGTTTTAGACCGCTGTTCAATGCTAATTGATTTATTTTGTTTTATTAGAATACTTCTTAGATATATCTTTTTACAATAATTACTATACGTTAAATGACATGTTATATATTTGGATAACGAACTCAATTTTAAATTTCAAAGGTATACTTGTTATATGTCACGATACTTTGATATCTTTGATTTCTACTTTCTAACGAAAGTAGTGAGAACCTTACTGTTTATACCCATGAGCTTATTTTATGTCGCTAATTTGGTTGCAAATCGGTTAGACCCGAAATACCCGTAATTCCGCCACTCGAAAATTCGATTCTCGGTTCTGATTCGGGTATTTCGGGTCTAACCGGCAGTCCGGCACAGAACCCATGAGCTTATTTTATGTCGCTAATTTGGTTGCAAAAATTACAAAAGAGCGAATTCTCAAAAGGGGACAAAAACTTGGGTTGTCGTTACTAAAAGGTACAAAAATAACACCTATTCCTTTAATGGTCATGTGCGAATGTGCGACTCCACTAATTTGTTGACACGTGTCCAGACAAAAAGTACAATCCTAATCATTTGCAAGTACCATCACTATCAAACTTGTTCACGTGTTGTTTGACTTTTTTAAACTAATGTGCGAACAGCTCATGTGCGAATGTTGCTAAATTGTTATTGTCAAATAAAAAAGATATGGTAATATACATATATCAAAATTAATGGTGATCGTTAAACCCATAATTGATGTTCAAAAAAAATGACAGCCATAATTTCAAAGTTTAGCAGCTTAATTTTTGACGAAAAATTCAGAAACATGAGGTAATTTGTATAATTCATTGAAATGGTCATTTTCCAGAAACATAACCCAATGAAAATTATGGATAGTGTTTAAAAAGGAATTAGAGGTGTGGGTAGTTGTAGAATCCAATGAAAATTAAGCTGATCTCCTTGTGTAATGTGGTAAATATTGCTGATTCACATGTACTCCATCTAACCACCATTTGTAGTCGATATATGCAGTTAAGAAAAGAAAAAAAAAGAAAAAAAAAAAAAAAAAAAACGCAGTTTATATATGTATATTACAGTTCTCACTTCAAAAAGACTATACATATTAAACCATGTAATTTAAACTTCAGAAAGACTAAAAAAAAGGCGGAGTAGATTAAAATTTAGAGCGTAGCATCTTTTGTTAAATACTTTTGAAAGTACTCGTTTTCTTAAATTTAATTTAAACTATAATGGTCAATTAAAAAACTTCTCAATAAAGTAAGAAAAATAAAAAAAAATATAAGATTTTATTCCAATAAAGTAGATTTTCATTCGCACATGAGCCGTTCGCATATTAGTTTAAAAAAGTCAAACAATAGGTGAACAAGATTTGATAGTGATGGTACTTGCAAATGATTATGATTGTACTTTTTATCTAAACACGTGTCAACAAATTAATGAAATCGCACATTCGTATATTCGCACATGACCATTTAAAAAAAATGTTACTTTTGTACCTTTTGATAACCACAACCCAAATTTTTGTCACTAAGAATTTGCTCATTACAAAAACTCATCATATGAACAATTTATTCCGTGAGTCGTGTGAATATCAACTCTAGTTCTAGCTTATATTAATGAATAACAATAATTAAAGGAAAAAAAGAAAAAAAAAAGAAAAAGGGCTCATCATGCACAATCCAAATGATTAATGCAACGGCGCCCCCATACCGGCCAATTATCATCATCCTTGTCATGTGTAAAAAAGACGGCTACGGAAAAGTCAAATAATTTTGCTTCCATGACTGCACCGTCATATTAGAAAATAAACATATTCTCCATCCATCTTGTTAGGTATAAATGTATTTTATATATTTTTATTGTTACTTATGCGTAAATCGTAGGAATGTTAATGGCATTAAAAAAATTTGAGAAATCGACGAACCTAGCTAAACCGTTTAATCTGAAATCGAAAAAACTCAAAATCAAAAAATTGAAACCCAAAAATACTGAATCCCAAAAAATTCGCTTATCACGATTTGATTTCAGTTTTTATTTTTAAATTTTCGTGGTTAATCGAATCGAACCGTTCATAATATACATGAAGGTAAATATGCAAATAATTGTACAAGTATTAATTATATTATTGCACTACTTTATTATATAACGATTTTTTTGCTCCTAATGTAAACATTTCTAAACATGTATGTGTGAAAATTGATTAACGTGATCGTAATGTATAAACATTGAATAATTACTTTTTTGTTAATATGTTATGTATAAATGTTTGAATGCAATTATTGTAACGGAATAACGTTTATATGACTTTATCTATTCAATGTCATTTAATTTTACTAATATGACATTTTACATTCTAGACCATGTTATTTTTTATACGGTTAGACTCGATTAAACGTCTAAACTTGTTAACTGTGACCCGAACCGCGGTAACCGCTCACTTTGGGTACCTGCATGTCCGGTTACCCGCCGAGTACAATTCAGTTTCGGGTAGTAAAATTAATTACCCACCCCACGATGGATAGTTTAAATCTTTCAACTAAATGAACCAAACTGCCCCGTGAACACTCCTAAGGAATGTCTTTGATTTAAAAAAAAACTTAATGAGAGTCCTTTCAAGGTAACATTTTTTCTTACAAACGATTCTCACTAAGACTCCTAGATTATATAAAGAAAGAGTTACAATATTTCAGCGTTTCGCAGTCTTTGAACAAATATGAACATAAATTAACCCAAGTATAACAGTCACTGAGATATACTTAACACAACTCCTTATGAGTTCTTGAAGACAAGAGTCTTCACTTCAATATCGATGCAGTTAAGCAAGGTGGTTAAGTTAAGTGAGGATGATAATGTCTCACTGAACGATATTTGATTTCCTCTTCCACCAAGATGATGAGCAAAGAATCTCAAGCATTTAGAAGGTCAAAGGCAGGAAAATCTACTAAAGCAAAAAGGATAAATTCAAGTCTTCATAGGATTCAACACATTTCTAAAACTGGTATAAAGGTGCAACAGTTGTCAACGTTGTTCTCTAAAATAAGAGTTTATCCCTTACCTAAAATAGAATCATATAATGCATATCTCACCAACCCATTCAATTCTCAACACATGTAAAGTAAATACTTTTAGAAACCCTACCTCTCTACTATAAAAGAGAATATTTATAATAGAGTAAATGCTATCGCTTGCAACTAATGTAAAACACATTCAAGAGCATTTACTCCTCGAATTGAAATTAGGCCGTTGAACATTCTGTGAAATATAAGTTCATACTTAAACAGTAATTTAAGTTTTGTGTTTAAGTTAGAGAGTAGATCATCTCAATTGTTATTCAACTAAGATTGTTATTCCGCAAACAATTTTTTTCAAATTCTTTGATCAATTTATAATAAGAATTTAAACGTTGAAAATATTGTTGACTGAATCTTGTTTAAACCGTGTTACTAATATGTGCTTTAAACTGTTTATCCCTCATCTATTAACATGGAGAGTGATTCAATAACTAAAACACCCGAAATCAATCTTTTTTAAACTGCCAAAATCGGCGGTTTGGCTTTTGACCATTTTCCAAACTGGCGGTTTCAAAATAAAAAAAACGGCGGAAAAATCAATCTGACTTGCACAATGTACATTTTTCGAATAGTGTAGTAAACCAACTCATAATTCTTCAAACTTTGCAGACATACTTTGTATAACAAATATTTAATATTTATGTACAAATTTAACATCCAGTATGCGCGGAATCACAATTTACTAAAACAAGGGTGTTATTCCAAACACTTATTTTTATCCATTTTGCATAATCTATACATAACACTTTCATTAGGGCCGTCTCGTAGATTTTGAAGACCACGTGTGATAATTTCGAAGTAAGCCTTTGATATCAAAAATTCAAGTATACATACAAATGACTTAATGTATTATTAGATGTTAGATCGTTTAACTTTGATTTTTAATTTTTTAGAAAAAACTATATCAAATTAATACAACTTCATAATATAATTATTAAAAGTCAGTTATATAAAAAATAATCCAAAAAGGCTTTGTAGTGATTATTTTAAATATAGTTAAAGGTAAAAAGCATGGTTGTCAGGATCCCGATCCTGATCTTAGGATCTTACGATTTTACGATACTGCAAAGCAAAAACGATCCGGATCCTACATAGGATCTTTGCAAGCTTAAGATCTTATAGGATCCCGATCTTGACCATACGATCTTACGATCTAATCCGATCCGATCTTACTTTTCTCGGATTACAAACTAAAAAACTACAAATTTATGGGTTGTTTGTTTGTAGAATTCAAAAAACAACATGTTAATATTTTAAAACATTTTATAATCATAATTTAGGACAACATTTATATGAAACATTCATAGTATTTTATGGTTATAATGTATTAGAATTTGTAGATTTCTATAAAATTACATAAAGTATTAAGAAATAACATTAAAGTAGGATCTTAAGATCCCAATCCGATCTTACGATCACGATCTTGCAAAGACGAAAACGATCCTGGGTAGGATCCCGATCTTGACAACCTTGGTAAAAAGATTTATGTATAAAAGATAGTAGTCATATGGTAATCTTACGTTTCCTATAAAAGGTAAAGTTTTTTTTTTCTTTTTTTTTTGTTGTAAATTATCATATGTTTTGGTCTTTCAATTCAAAGAAAGGATTTTGAAGTTTAAACTGTGCAATTATTTGACCTCCGTTGAGCTAAAAAACTAAAGTTAAAAGGCTACAATAGAACTTTTAATAATTATAAAGGTGTAAAATAAATAACTAACAAATTTTGGGGGCCCATAAGGCAACAACAAACAAAAATTTCAGCCACCCTATCCTAAACGTTGTTCTCGCCATTAAAACAAGAAGCTTCGTTTTTTCTTATTTTGGTTTAAACATTGATTTATATACAGATAAAAAGCCATTAAAGAGGCTTCAATCATCTTTAACTTTGTTAATATTAATCTGTACATTTTAGAATCAAATGCCCCTAAAAAACGGAGGCTCTGTGCGGTTGCCCACCCCGCACATGCTTAAATCCGGGTCTGACTTTCATTCATATTCAACATCCAGAAATATTATATATATATACTAAAACACATTTGGTCATGAACAGTAACGCATGAATAGTACGCGCATGAACAGTGCGCAAAAAAAAAAAAAAAAAAAAAAAAAAACTTTAGCAAATTCATTCCCGTGAATAAAATGATCGAGGGCAACGCACTCCCGTCGCAACGCGCGGGTTAACCCGCTAGTATATACTAAAACACATTTGGTCATGAACAGTAACGCGGTCATGAACAGTACGCGCATGAATAGTACGCGCATGAACAGTGCGAAAAAAAAAAAAAAAAAAAAAAAAATTAGCAAATTCATTCCCGTGAATAAAATGATCGAGGGCAACGCACTCCCGTCGCAACGCGCGGGTTAACCCGCTAGTATATACTAAAACACATTGGGGCATGAACAGTAACATGCGCATGAACAGTACATGCGCATGAATAGTGCGCCAAAAAAAAAAAAAAAAAAAAAAAAAAAAAAAAACTTTAGCAAATTCATTCCCGTGAATAAAATGATCGAGGGCAACGCACTCCCGTCGCAACGCGCGGGTTAACCCGCTAGTTTGACACTAAAGAAAATTAAAACCCAAAATACTCGTGGGTTTACCTTGTCTCGTAGCATGTTTATCTATTACTAATTGCCTACACATAAAACACGACAAGTACTTTCATTCATTGCTTCAGTCTTTAAGGCCTTTTCCAATTGACCTCACCTTGTCCACATGAAACTACAAAACATTCAACAACTAATACGTAAGCTTTTGCTTAGTTAGTAATTGGCGATAACAAGTTAACAAGATATGATTCAAACCAACTCTTATATACACAATACTTAACATAGCATCAACTAACATCAAGTTATCATCATCACATATCAAAGCTAGTTTGACAGCTAAGCTAATAACTTTCCAAAACTAGTCATGACAAAAATCACTAATCCTAGCATTTTGATCAAGCTTGCTAAGCCTTGCTTCCTATTCACTTAACATATTCATAACATGATTCACCATTATGATAAAACATAACAATTGAGTTATAACCGGATTACTTACCTCAACCCGCTGCTACTCAATCACAAATGCCAATAGCTATCACTTGATTCCTAACAAGAATCACTATCATTACTTACTATTTCCTCGATGCATAACAAAGTTGTAACAACCCGCATTTTTCGAGTTACTTTTCATATTTTTGAAAAGTTACTATTCACTTTCACTATTCATCCCGTAAAATTTTTAATCCACATTCTTGTAAGATAAATTATTTTAGTAATAACCTGAGAGTTCGACCATCGTTAAATCATTTTCGCAAATGTTATTAAATAAACATCTTTTTAAAGTTTCATTTTAGACGGTCCACCGTTTAAACATCAAGCGCATAACGAAAATCAACTCTGACAATTTTCCTCGCATCAGATAAATTTTTAGATCACTCATGATTAATTTGAGAATTTTTAAGATTTATTATTTTTAATATTACCAAATAAGCCCAGCGCAGAACAAAACTAAACTTACGTTTTAAACAATTCTACTTACATCCAGGCCTAACGATTCATGCACTGTGTTTCTAATATTTTTTTGACACTTTTACATTTTTTGGAAAAGTCAAACATATTTCCCTCCTCCTTTGACCATAAAGGAATTAACCTTGTACATTCTATATTTTTGCTTAAATCGCGTAACTTTTAAACTTCACAAATAACTGTTAAGTTATTCCGCGTATGACGAAAACCACATTTTAACATCTCATATCACTTTTAGACTAATTTTAGTCTACTCTAAATAAATTCACGGTCGTTTCCCTGAAATTTCGTTCTTTTCCGATAAACTGTGAATTACGCGTTTTTTACCCGTATTTCCAGCTTTAAGCAGCGTTTTTGCACCCAATGAGACTTATCACCCATTTTATATTTTTAGATGGAGTATAATGATGAGTTTCATCATTCCTACAAGTTTCGTATTTTTACGATACCCGGTTTTACGTTTTATAGCTTAACGACTTACGGTTGGCATTTAACGAAACCAAATCATGCTCTAAACTCAAGATAAGATCAAAAATATCCACCTAAGTCATCTTATCACTATATGGCCGACTTAGGGGGGGACTCATCATTTTGGTGGCATCATCCTAACCATGGTTCATTTAGATCTTTACAAGTGTCCTAACTTAACCATGGTTAATATTTAACCCAATATATGGTTAACCAAACTTACCCTCCTATAAATAGCAAGTGAAATGCATCCTAAGAACCCTCATAATCTGTTTTGGGCCGTTCATATCACAAATCCACCATATCTTCCATCATTTGATCTATAAACTCCAAGTTTATGCAAGGAAGTTCCAAAAGATCAAGCTACTACATCAAATCTCTAGCAAGTTTAAGTGATCTTCTTGAGTTTAGATCCACTCAAGTCACTTAATACTTCATCACCAACTCTTCAAGATTGCAAGGGTGCCAAGGTGTAGAAAGCTAGCTCAATCCGAAGTCCTAAGTGTTCAGTCAAAGTCCGATCCTTACTAGTTACTCCTTTCTTATTAAAAGCCAAAAGTTGTAAGCAACTTATCACCACCATCATCTCATCTTTATTATTTATAATCTTAACTATTTCATGCTATATATATAGTTACTATGTTGGATCATGATGTACAAAAATCTTTAAAACAAGTTATAAGAACCTATATGTTAAACTTGGGTTAGTAAGTGTATAAATGATAAACGTTTGTACAAAGTTTCCACAAAATCGACCACATATAGATCTGATACTTTTCATATTCTTGTAGATAATATTAAAAAAAATTAGCAATTTGAATCACCCGAAACGAACAAACGAGTCAAAAGTTATAGGCAAAAGAAGTTAGCGAAACCTAAACGCCAAAACTGCCATGTATAAGGTGTTAAGAGTTCTGCCGTTTTAAAAGTGATACTTCTGCTCCGAATCATCAAAAAGTTAAAACACGAAAGTTGTCCGGAACGACGTTTTCCTTTGATTGCAAAGAAGCTCGGACCTTGAAAACGCATAAATAGGCCAAAATCTTTCAAAACAGAAACTGCCGTAAATATAGTCTCATAACTATACTTTTTTCACAACTAAAAGCAAACCAAGAGGCCTAATGGCCATAAGACAAGACCACGGCTACGGCTAAGGTCAAAGCTAAGTCTCAAGACCATGGTAGTCAAGACCAAAGTCACGGCAAGGCCATGGCTAAAGCCTTAAGGCTTGTTTACCCAAGACCGTTAATTAAGGTGATCATATTTATGAAAACCACGAGAACTTGTAAAAACTAGATACTTATTAAAAACATGATAAACTTTATGTTATAACAATCTTCACTCAAAACATATGTTGTATCTACTAAGTGCTACAAAAGTAGGGAGCTTCATGTGAGGGGTTTCATTTGAGTAAAACGTATCGACGAGTTGCTGGATTTACGATTTAAAGTGTCCTAGCTCCTCGAACGTTTACTGCATGACCTCTGAATTATGATGGCCCGAAAGGTAGTACGATATCTATAAACTAAACATGTTTTCACAACTAGACCATTTCTATAAACAACATACACAAAAACCATGTACTACATCATGATCAACATAGAGACGTATATAGGATGGTCTATGTTTTCCTAAACATTATTCCAAACCTAAGTCGCAACATTCTATTTTAGGTTGCTCGTAGAAGTTCTCACGGCATATCCATCATTCTCATTATACATTTGCTATCATTTACTTTGAGGTGAGTTCATAGCCCCACTTTCTACTACTTAATTGTTTTACAAACCCTTGGGGGAGATACATGCTTTATTTTAAACCGAACACATTGCTTTCAAATTATACTTGAATATATTAGTTGCACTAAGTACCACTATTGCCAATCTTAAGTCCCTATTATCATGAACCATTAATTACTTGCGAGTGAACGCGAATAATGTGGATAGATCTATCGGGAATGACAAATCCCGTTTGTGTTGACCGGGTAGGCAAACAAACGCACTCTATTTGAAGATCCATAGGTTTAATGGAAAATTACCTATTAGGGCATCGGTTACTATTATATGACAGCTGTTAACGTTTTCAGTATCATGAGCTTAGTGCAATAATATCTGTTTTGTTTTCAACATTATGGGTGTATAACAACGTAACCCACACAAACATTATGTGTTCAACTGATTTCTAAAACTCTATGAATTTCACTCAACCTTTGTGTTGACAGTTTTAAGCATGTATTTCAGGTCCATAATGTCGGAAGCTGGCACGGAAGAGCGATGACTAGATCAAGAAGGCTATAAATTTTATTATCATTCAAAAACCCATTTAATGTATTTTGTAAACTTGGAACCATTTGGGACCTCATTTTTATAAACTCTGATATTTATATAAATCGAATGATAAATCTTTTAAAACGACTCCATTAGAGTTTGTTTTCTATTGTTATGACTGTTGTGCCATGAAGTAACACCCAGTTTGAATTCCGCTGCTTATCACGAAATTGGGGGTGTTACATATTGGTATCAGAGCCACAGTTATAGAGAAACGGGTCTAATCGAGACTTAAACTATAACTACTTTTACAAACAAAAACATTTTATAGCCTTCCGTTCTCCATGCCTTCCATCCTCCAGACGATTATGTGACTTTTTGGCATTTTAAGCTATACAAACATACTAGTATATTGATATATACACTTGACTTATTTTCAATCATTTTAGCTAAACGATAGACTAAACATATCTGCGTATGCCTATTCTAAGGCATTACGGCACAATCATATTTTCCCAATCTCCCAATCATGCTTCTACTCATGCATTTTAGGATTACGAAACTTCCTCCAAGACATTGTAACTGACTACAATGGTCTTTCCTACTTCCCAGACATTGTGAGATACAATGGTCTCATTCATTTTTCAAGACACTGTGAGATACAGTGGTCTCTATTACATTCTCAGACACTGTAAATCCTACAGTGGTCTCTATTACATTCTCAGACACTGTAAATCCTACAGTGGTCTCATTTATTCCTTAGACATTGTGAGTTACACAAATGATCTCTCCATCATTTCTCAAGATATTGTGGGTTACACAGTGATCTCTCTATCGTTCCTCAAGACATTGTGAGTTACACAATGATCTCTCCATCATTTCTCAAACCTTGTGAGTTACACAATGGTCTAATTTACTTCGCAAACATTGTAAATTATACAATAAACTCTAGAAATTATCTTATAAACATTATATGATATTGTTTTACATGAAACCCGTCACAGTCTATCAATTTCCCTAATGGAAATACAAGAAATGGGATTTCTAATAGATAAGCTGACTCATCATCTACAAAAGCTGAAGTTCAGCAACTTTCCCTACATTCATCAAAGCTCTATTCTGAACCTTCATTGTTAAAAGTTCGTAATTCTAGCCAAGTATGACTATTTTAGAATTACTTAAGATTTCCTTTCCACACGTATCTACCCATATTATCTTCTATGCAATGGAATGTAAAAACATAGGTTACAAGTCTTTTATGGCCAGGACTTGCAACTGAATGGTTTGATATCGCCTTTGCTTAGTGGACAATTCTCAAAAGCTATGGACATATCACTAGTATACCTAATTTAGGTATTTGGAAAATTTATCGAACCTCGGCTAAATATAGCCTAATCACCTATATTTAACCTTGGGATAGTGGAACATGGTCTGATTAACTATGTTCGACTTAAATTTTTCAAACACTTAGAACAGTTATACAAGGGTTATATTCAGGTTAATTTCCTTCTTAAACTCGATAAACCACCAGAATTCATTAAAAAGATCTAGAGACACGATAGTGTCTTACCACTCAGCAAAATCTTAACATCTTATTTATACCACCTAATTTCATTCTTGAAAGTTTTCATTTATGAAATAATCCGAACTACTATCTTGGGATAGTCATCAAATCTTCTCGTCATTTCTTAGAAGTACTAGCCTGATTAGGTTTCAAGGATATCATTCCGTCATTCACTTTTGATTTTAAACCAAACTTGACATCTCTACCTAAGAATAATGGTAAACATACGCTACACTCTTCTAATCTTCAACATGTCACATCATTATCTGAACCCCATTGAAATTCAGTACGTAAAACTTCACTGTACCACGTTTCTTTCAAACACTAGTAGACAGAAACACTATAGCCTTCATCCCGAAACCACCTAAGACATGATCAACTTTGGAAATAGTTTGGATAATCACTTGTCACTAACAAGACTTTCCCTACAACGACAGTTATCACATCATTACAAACCATTTCACATCAACAATATCTTACACCTTTACCCTAACAACAACAAAACTATTCCATTTTGAGGCACTATATAGACGAAAGTGTTAGTTAACCATTTGCTGGACTAAGGTTTTCAGAGATCACCAACGAAACAACTAAGGAAACCATACAAATACAAATTAGGCTCCATGCCGCACACTATCACCAAAAAACTCCATGTTAGAAATTAAGGTTTTGTTGCAAGCCTTGATACAATAAGATATGATTCGTTTTGAGAATTGAAAAAAGCCAAACTTGAGGTATATTGGACTCAATAAGATTTTCACAAAACCCTTTAGGTTATCAACTTGAGCCACATGGTACATAACCCATTCTATGACCAGAAACTTGAAAACACAAAGATTAGAATTTGGCGTATACACCCTCATTTTCCTAGACATTTCAACATCGGATAACACACATTGAATTCCGGGACGGAATTCCCATTAAGGTGGTGAGACTGTAACAACCCGCATTTTTCGAGTTACTTTTCATATTTTTGAAAACTTACTATTCACTTTCACTATTCATCCCGTAAATTTTTTAATCCACATTCTTGTAAGATAAATTATTTTAGTAATAACCTGAGAGTTCGACCATCGTTAGATCATTTTCGCAAATGTTATTAAGTAAACATCTTTTTAAAGTTTCATTTTAGACGGTCCACCGTTTAAACATCAAGCGCATAACGAAAATCAACTCTGACAATTTTCCTCGCATCAGATAAATTTTTAGATCACTCATGATTAATTTGAGAATTTTTAAGATTTATTATTTTTAATATTACCAAATAAGCCCAGCGCAGAACAAAACTAAACTTACGTTTTAAACAATTCTACTTACATCCAGGCCTAACGATTCCTGCACTGTGTTTCTAATATGTTTTTGACACTTTTACATTTTTTGAAAAAGTCAAACATATTTCCCTCCTCGTTTGACCATAAAGGAATTAACCTTGTACATTCTATATTTTTGCTTAAATCGCGTAACTTTTAAACTTCACAAATAACTGTTAAGTTATCCCGCGTATGACGAAAACCACATTTTAACATATCATATCACTTTTAGACTAATTTTAGTCTACTCTAAATAAATTCACGGTCGTTTCCCTGAAATTTCGTTCTTTTTCGATAAACTGCGAATTACGCGTTTTGACCCGTATTTCCAGCTTTAAGCAGCGTTTTTGCACCCAATGAGACTTATCACCCATTTATATTTTTAGATGGAGTATAATGATGAGTTTTATCATTCCTACAAGTTTCGTATTTTTACGATACCCGATTTTACGTTTTATGGCTTAACGACTTACGGTTGGCATTTAACGGAACCAAATCATGCTCTAAACTCAAGATAAGATCAAAAATATCCACCTAAGTCATCTTATCACTATATGGCCGACTTAGGGGGAGGACTCATCATTTTGGTGGCATCATCCTAACCATGGTTCATTTAGATCTTTACAAGTGTCCTAACTTAACCATGGTTAATATTTAACCCAATATATGGTTAACCAAACTTACCCTCCTATAAATAGCAAGTGAAATGCATCCTAAGAACCCTCATAATCTGTTTTGGGTCGTTCATATCACAAATCCACCATATCTTCCATCATTTTATCTATAAACTCCAAGTTTATGCAAGGAAGTTTCAAAAGATAAAGCTACCACATCAAATCTCTAGCAAGTTTAAGTGACCTTCTTGAGTTTAGATCCACTCAAGTCACTTAATACTTCATCACCAACTCTTCAAGATTGCGAGGGTGCCAAGGTGTAGAAAGCTAGCTCAATTCGAAGTCCTAAGTGTTCAATCAAATTCCGATCCTTACTAGTTACTCATTTCTTATTAAAAGCCAAAAGTTGTAAGCAACTTATCACCACCATCATCTCATCTTTATTATTTATAATCTTAAATATTTCATGCTATATATATAGTTACTATGTTGGATCATGATGTACAAAAATCTTTAAAACAAGTTATAAGAACCTATATGTTAAACTTGGGTTAGTAAGTGTATAAATGATAAACGTTTGTACAAAGTTTCCACAAAATCGACCACATATAGATCTGATACTTTTCATATTCTTGTAGATAATATTAAAAAAAAAATAGCAATTTGAATCACCCGAAACGGAAAAACGAGTCAAAAGAAGTTAGCGAAACCTAAACGCCAAAACTGCCATGTATAAGGTGTTAAGAGTTCTGCCGTTTTAAAAGTGATACTTCTGGTCCGAATCATCAAAAAGTTAAAACACGAAAGTTGTCCGGAACGACGTTTTCCTTCGATTGCCAAGAAGCTCGGACCTTGAAAACGCATAAATAGGCCAAAATCTTTCAAAACAGAAACTGCCGTAAATATAGTCTCATAACTATACTTTTGTCACAACTAAAAGCAAACCAAGAGGCCTAATGGCCATAAGACAAGACCACAGCTACGGCTAAGGTCAAAGCTAAGTCTCAAGACCATGGTAGTCAAGACCAAAGTCACGGCAAGGCCATGGCTAAAGCCTTAAGGCTTGTTTACCCAAGACCGTTAATTAAGGTGATCATATTTATGAAAACGACGAGAACTTGTAAAAACTAGATACTTATTAAAAACATGATAAACTTTATGTTATAACAATCTTCACTCAAAACATATGTTGTATCTACTAAGTGCTACAAAAGTAGGGAGCTTCATGTGAGGGGTTTCATTTGAGTAAAACGTATCGACGAGTTGCTGTATTTACGATTTAAAGTGTCCTAGCTCCTCGAACGTTTACTGCATGACCTCTGAATTATGATGGCCCGAACGGTAGTACGATATCTATAAACTAAACATGTTTTCAAAACTAGACCATTTCTATAAACAACATACACAAAAACCATGTACTACATCATGATCAACATAGAGACGTATATAGGATGGTCTATGTTTTCCTAAATATTATTCCAAACCTAAGTCGCAACATTCTATTTTAGGTTGCTCGTAGAAGTTCTCACGGCATATCCATCATTCTCATTATACATTTGCTATCATTTACTTTGAGGTGAGTTCATAGCCCCACTTTCTACTACTTAATTGTTTTACAAACCCTTGGGGGAGATACATGCTTTATTTTAAACCGAACACATTGCTTTCAAATTATACTTGAATATATTAGTTGCACTAAGTACCACTATTGCCAATCTTAAGTCCCTATTATCATGAACCATTAATCACTTGCGAGTGAACGCGAATAATGTGGATAGATCTATCGGGAATGACAAATCCCGTTTGTGTTGACCGGGTAGTGATAACGCTACACGCGTCATTCGGGGTCAAAGGAACTTCCTTTTCGTCGAGCAAGTTTTTCAACACCCTAGGCAGTGAACCTAATCGTTGTAGTGTAGTATTAGGGTAAGCCACGGGTATTGATATCGTTCTCTAGGGGAATAGGAATGCTAGTGAGAAGTTACTAGGCTAAGGTCGGGGTTGAGGAAGATTATTATTTTTATCTTTTTACATTTTTAAGAAAAGGAAAGGTACGAATCTCGGGATTTGGATTTGGGGGGTTGGTATTGCTACCGATTACTCTACTTATCTAATTATCTAATCTAAGGTGTATGTAGTCTATGTCTAATTATTGTGTGATCGTATGATGGTTTAAAGATGTGTTTACTTAGGTTTTACTACTCCTTAATTATCTCCTATTGGTGGTTGAATTGTCACGTCCTTATTCTTAGTTGCGTTGTGTGTCTAAGGTTGTAGGGTATGCGTTTCTCCCTAACTCTTTGAACTTACCAAAGGGTCTCGTCTACAAAACCCACTAGGGATAATAAACTCTTACTCTAAGGCACTCTTTGGATGGTTTAGCTTACAACTACTCAAGGAGTTATATTCTAAGGTTCACAAAGATTTAATCAAGCATTAAGTACACAACGAATGACCTATCGCATTACTAGATCATTAATCAACTAAGATAAGAGACAACCAATCAATATTCAATAATTAAGTTTCATATTCCCTAAGAAAACACACAAATAAATTAGCCGGACATGGAGAACATGCAAGCATACACACAAATAATCAAAGACATAATTATATTAATGAAGTAAAACACTTATCTTGGTGTAAGATAGGGTTTGGAACCCTAAAATACTGTACAAGACAGCCTTGGTTCGGTTTAGGTTTTTTACTCCAAAAGACTACACACCAATACTGAAAAATTCGGATTCTATATATAAGATTACATATGCGACGGCGTCACCTTATGTTTTGTGACGCCGTCGTGTCGCCGTCATTAGGGTTTCGTCTTGGCCACGTTAGACTTGCGACGGCATCACCTTGTGCTTGTGACACCGTCCTCTTCAGCTTCTGACGCCGTCTGGATTGCATTTAGGCCGTCTGAGTTGCGACGGCCTATTCTTTTACAACTTGACGTCGTCACTTGAAAATAGGAGTTTTGGCTTCTGTCCCGTCACAAAATCTTCCGACGGCGTCGCAGTTAAGCAGTGACGCTGTCACCTTATGTTTTCAGCAGCTTTGAGTGTCTCGATTCTGACTTTGGCCATTTTCTTCGTATATTCGCGCCTTTTCGTCCAAATAAGTGCCATTCCAGCATTTTGCCTTCAAGAGACCTAAAAAGTGAAAATGAACGATATTAAGCAATAACGGATACAAAAGTGATCAAATAAGGGCTTAAACGACCCCTCAAAAAAGTACCTTTTAAAACCTTATCAAATATCCCTACACTTGGTATTTGCTTGTCCTCAAGCTAATGTGATTTTAGCAAATTAATTTATAAGTTAGAGGTCATGAAGCATTGGTTTAAAACAGTCCACAACACATATAAGCCCCGCAAAAGTCATAACAAACACGGAAATCACATACTAGCACCTCACATGGGGTGTTTGGATACTCACATCTCTCTCGGGTGTATATGAAATATAACAAATTGGAAATGGAAGATAAACACTCATTAACCGGTCCTAGTACATAGATTACCATAGGCTTGAGAATAGATCAAACCTCCATCGCTTTGGCGTAAGCACCTAGGAAAGACTATCAAAGAGGTCTTTAAAGGGTTGTAACGTTAGGCTTACGGTAGGGAAACAAAGGGTTTGGTGGGATAGGCTATATAGTGGTGGCAAGTTAAAAATCTTATTGTTACAAGCATACGAAGAATGGCGTTGCTAAGCCAAGACTGGACACTCTAGACTCTAGCTAACTGAAATAAACAAACATAAATTTAAAGGATAGATGTAGGATGGTAGCCCGTATGTTTTTTTTTTTTTTTTTTTCTTTTTTTTTTTTTCTCTTTTTTTTTTTGATTTTTTTTTTCATACACTTTTACTCTACCATCCTCTATGGTAACATCAAAATGATAGTGATTTATAGGCACATCCCTACACTTGAGTTTTTATTACTCTAACACTAATTTGACCCGAATTGAAAAGATCAAAACACTTGGGGTACATTATTATGCAAACAAAGGGAATTTGAATTTAACGTTCCCTTCCCGTCATTTCACAAACTTTAACTTTTCCCATGAATCCCAATCGTCCCAAAACTTTATACAAATTATATGACTCGACTTAGCAACTCATGCAAGCAACCACATAATTGAACTAAGGGTTTAGGGTGATAACAATAATGCACTAAAAGTGAGTGCATACAAGGTAGGCTAAGGCGATTTGGGTGTACATTTGGGGGTGGGGTGTAAACAATGCTCTTCATTGATATTCCGGAAAAACCGAAACATCACGAGAACCGCGAAAAGGATAGGCTCTGAGGGGTTAACTAGGGGTATCGTGTACTAAAGATGAGTACAACGCAAAGGGTGTGGGGGAATTACTCAACCAATGTGGAAAAAGTAATTATATTACGGGTATCAAACAAGGGTTATCCTAATGCCTCTTATCATTTAGTTATTCCTAATTACACAAGTGTAGTCTTACTAGCGATCTCGGAATGCATCACAAAACAAGTTCTAGAATCTAATATACTACCGGTTCACACTCTAAGCATTAAAGATGAATGCTTTAATTCCTACTAATCTAAAGGCGATCCTCACATTTTCGGTGGAATTTAGGTGGTAAAGGGTTTTTTTGTGCTAGTCATGCAACTTCCTATCCATGAGACGCTTTTGTTAAGACTAATGGCCCACTCCTATATGTCATAAAAAAATTTAAATTTGGTGCCAAAATTACCCTAACCGACATTTTCTCATGGTTTATTACACAAATACAATTAGACAAAGCAAATAATCAAGGATAAGTATAGTTTCAAAGTTCCCGTTTTATTTTCCCTCCCTACACTTAAACTGAACATTGTCCCCAATGTTCCCCGAAAGTATCAAAGTTATGATAATGTAAGGTAATTAAAAACGAAAGAAACTAGTACTCCCCTGATTAGCTCGGTAGGATCCGTTTGTGAAGTAGTGGTTAAATCCTTTCCAAGAAGAATTTATGCGTGAAAAGCTCCTTCCAATCTTATGTAACTTCTTCTTGATAAATTAAACCTGCACACTTGAAGAAAACAAACGAAACCTTCGCGTAAAATCGGCAGTAATAATATATATAAGACTCGATTTAAACTAGGATATAATGCTTGTGGAATGGATGTTTACAGAATTTCTGGAAAATTAAGACCTAAAAAATTCTAAAAATTTATATGTAGCTCAGAAAACGAGAAAAAAGTAATCTGTTGTTTTTACTCCTTCCTGACGCCGTCAGGTTATCCTGACAAAAACTGGTCTGCGATTTTCTGGAAAAAATTCTGGAAAATTTACATCTTTAGAATCTGGAATTTTTTTTGCAAAACATCCATTATGACTCGATACAAGCATTTGACTCGAACAAACACAAAAATATATCTTTTAGTTCATTGTTATTCTCATGTTTACGTTTCTTTTGAAAACGTGTGTAATCCTCCCTACACTTATCCCTTATGTAAAATACCTTTATATGCAATTAAGACGAGGTTAAAAACAAAATAAAGCATTTTTACAAATTTAAACATGAGAATAAACAATCAATAAAAGACATATGACACTAACAAGCAAACAATTAAGCATGGGTTGCCTCCCACGAAGCGCTTTTCTTTATTTAAGAGTCTTGTAGCTAGACTCGTAGTCGTGCTCCTACGTTGCCCTAATCTTAGAGGCCCATTCGATTTCCTTAACTCTTCTCTCATCACGAATATATTCAGGGCCTAGTTCAAGACAAGCAGTGTAGTAAAATTTGTTCTTCCAGTCTACTTCGAATGCCGGAATGTTATTTACATCTAAATTATCCATGCTTTCAAACTTCTTATTTTTGTGGGGCATTATATATTTAACACTCTCGGCTTCATTTGAGAACTCGACTATTCCCTTCTCTCGATCATAAACCATCTTAGACTCCTCTATAAATGGTTTCCCAAGTATCACATCTCCTAAAAACCCATCAATGATGCCCTTAACATTTTCCAAAATCATGAAATCACACCTATATGTGAAGTTACCTATGAAGACATGCAATCCCTTAACCCTCCCCACATAGTTACTTGCTTTCCTAGGGCGAAAGGGGTCCCTCATAGGTTCTAGCTTTTTGCTCATGATCCAATTGTAATAGAGCCTAGACATTATATTCATGGGTGCCTTATAGTCAATGTAGGTGTGATCCCTATATAAGTATCCAATCATACACGGTATTTTGATGTTTTTAGGGTTTCCCTTTCTTATGCGAGGCTCGAAAGGTGGTCTTGGGAAGTTAACCACGTTATAGTGATAAGCAGTTTCCTTCCCTTTTGGGTATGAATCAAAATACTCCCTAAGTTCTTCCTCCTCCTTACTACCCTCCATAATTTCTAACACCTTATAATCTCCCTCTTCTAGATCATCATCCGAATCACTTGTGGTCGAATCACTATCTAAAGGGTGATCAGATTCCTTAAGGGCTTCCTCGAGCGTATTTTCAATTATCCTATTTAATTTCCTAAGCTCTCCAATTTCGCTAATAATACGGGCTCGAAGTTGGTTGGCAGAGGCTGGGTCAAGCAGTGGGTATTTGTTTGGTGGTAAAGCGTTGTTTGGTGGTTGGTTGATGAATGGTGGTTGGTTATCACCTTCCATGATGAAAAGTGATGGAATTACGAACAAAGGTCACGAAAAAGGGGGATAGACTACGAGAAAGCTAACAATGAGAAAAAAGTTTACTTGATAGGAATCAAGTAAAGAAACCTAAAAGAGGTGGACTACTAACTAGCTATTCTATTCCCCGGCAGCGGCGCCAAAAACTTGATAACGCTACACGCGTCGTTCGGGGTCAAAGGAACTTCCTTTTCGTCGAGCAAGTTTTTCAACACCCTAGGCAGTGAACCTAATCGTTGTAGTGTAGTATTAGGGTAAGCCACGGGTATTGATATCGTTCTTTAGGGGAATAGGAATGCTAGTGAGAAGTTACTACGCTAAGGTCGGGGTTGAGGAAGATTATTTTTTTATCTTTTTATATTTTTAAGAAAAGGAAAGGTACGAATCTCGAGATTTGGATTTGGGGGGTTGGTATTGCTACCGATTACTCTACTTATCTAATTATCTAATCTAAGGTGTATGTAGTCTATGTCTAATTATTGTGTGCTCGTATGATAGTTTAAAGATGTGTTTACTTAGGTTTTACTACTCCTTAATTATATCCTATTGGTGGTTGAATTGTCACGTCCTTATTCTTAGTTGCGTTGTGTGTCTAAGGTTGTAGGGTATGCGTTTCTCCCTAACTCTTTGAACTTACCAAAGGGTCTCGTCTACAAAACCCACTAGGGATAATAAACTCTTACTCTAAGGCACTCTTTGGATGGTTTAGCTTACAACTACTCAAGGAGTTATATTCTAAGGTTCACAAAGATTTAATCAAGCATTAAGTACACAACGAATGACCTATCGCATTACTAGATCATTAATCAACTAAGATAAGAGACAACCAATCAATATTCAATAATTAAGTTTCATATTCCCTAAGCAAACACACAAATAAATTAGCCGGACATGGAGAACATGCAAGCATACACACAAATAATCAAAGACATAATTGTATTAATGAAGTAAAACACTTATCTTGGTGTAAGATAGGGTTTGGAACCCTAAAATACTGTACAAGATAGCCTTGGTTCGGTTTAGGTTTTTTACTCCAAAAGACTACACACCAATACTGAAAAATTCGGATTCTATATATAAGATTACATATGCGACGGCGTCACCTTATGTTTTGTGACGCCGTCGTGTTGCCGTCATTAGGGTTTCGTCTTGGCCACGTTAAACTTGCGACGCCATCACCTTGTGCTTGTGACGCCGTCCTCTTCAGCTTCTGACGCCGTCTGAGTTGCGACGGCCTACTCTTTTACAACTTGACGTCGTCACTTGAAAATAGGAGTTTTGGCTTCTGTCCCGTCACAAAATCTTCCGACGGCGTCGCAGTTAAGCAGTGACGCCGTCACCTTATGTTTTCAGCAGCTTTGAGTGTCTCGATTCTGACTTTGGCCATTTTCTTCGTATATTCGCGCCTTTTCGTCCAAATAAGTGCCATTCCAGTATTTTGCCTTCAAGAGACCTAAAAAGTGAAACGGAACGATATTAAGCAATAACGGATACAAAAGTGATCAAATAAGGGCTTAAACGACCCCTCAAAAAGGTACCTTTTAAAACCTTATCAAATATCCCTACACTTAGTATTTGCTTGTCCTCAAGCAAATGTGCTTTTAGCCAATTAATTTATATGTTAGAGGTCATGAAGCATTGGTTTAAAACAGTTCACAACACATATAAGCCCCGCAAAAGTCATAATAAGCACGGAAATCACATACTAGCACCTCACATGGGGTGTTTGGATACTCACATCTCTCTCGGGTGTATATGAAATATAACAAATTGGAAATGGAAGATAAACACTCATTAACCGGTCCTAGTACATAGGTTTAATGGCAAATTACCTATTAGGGCATCAATTACTATTATATGACAGCTGTTAACGTTTTCGGTATCATGAGCTTAGTGCAATAATATCTGTTTTGTTTTCAACATTATGGGTGTATAACAACGTAACCCACACAAACATTATGTGTTCAACTGATTTCTAAAACTCTATGAATTTCACTCAACCTTTGTGTTGACAGTTTTAAGCATGTATTTCAGGTCCATAATGTCGGAAGCTGGCACGAAAGAGCGAGGACTAGATCAAGAAGGCTATAAATTTTATTATCATTCAAAAACCCATTTAATGTATTTTGTAAACTTGGAACCATTTGGGACCTCATTTTTGTAAACTATGATGTTTATATAAATCGAACGATAAATCTTTTAAAACGACTCCATTAGAGTTTGTTTTCTATTGTTATGACTGTTGTGCCATGAAGTAACACCCAGTTTGAGTTCCGCTGCGTATCACGAAATTAGGGGTGTTACAAAAGTAAAGGGTTTAACACTAACAATCTATATATGCCTAAATTACTTCTTAACATGCATATGATCATTTATCATGACCATATGAAATACCACCGATTCATCAAATAACCTACAAATTATTAAAGAAACTTAATCCTCTTATTTCATTACTTGTCAATTACCCTAAAAAATTCTTTTATCCAAAATCCTCAAATTGACTTACATGAACCCTAACACACTTACCTTGTGAGGATGATGGTTAGGCTCAAATTTCTTGAAAGGAAACACATATTTATCACTAATTTATCTTCTAAGCAAGACCTCTTCTTTCCCTTTCTTTTCACCCGACGACACACACATTTTCTCTACACCTTTTTGAGAAGTTAAGATATTTTTATTTTCTTATAAAAATTCTAGAAATTACTTTCCAATATTCCTTCTTAGTCCCTCTAGTCTCATTCACTTGGCTTAGGCCACAATTTTACCAAACATACTTACACTTTGACTTCAACTTAAAAACTTATTGACTAACCAATTAGATAAAGTCTTCAAACACATAAATGTTATGGTGAAAGTAATACACTATCATTTAATAATAAAAATACCTTAACGTGTTTCGAGATGCAACAATAACCTAGTTATCTTTGTTATAATCACTCTATTTGGGAACAACATGTGTCAGGGCGGTTTAATTTATAAAACTTCTTTAAAACCATTCAAAGGTTTTTAAAATCAAGATCCTACCATGTCAACATATCATGTACCTCAACTTCTAGACTCAAATTGTAGTGGCTATGTAACTGCTGCTCCTAAAATAGAAGATGGCAAGTTTACCAAATGGATTAAAATGTTTTTATGTCATATTGTTGGTATGAAACACTACCTCATTAACGTTTTTAATGATGGTCCATATGTTCCTAAAACAACAGTTGGTCTTGACAAACCTGAATTCCAATGGAACAATAATGAAAGAAGGGTGGTCAATCAAGACCTATGCCTCAAAAGTATCATCATATCATGCCTACAATATGATATGATGGAATCAGTCATAGGTTGTCCCACGGCTAAAAAGGTTTGGGAAGACTTGATTCTTAACTTTGAGGGACCTTCTTAAGTCAAGGATAATCAGATCATGGATCTTAAACTTGCTTACAATACCTTCAAACACACTGAAGATGAAATTGTCTCTCAAACATTCACCAGATACAATATTCTCAAAAATGAAATGGTGAATGATGGTGTCAACCTTTCAGATCATGAAATTAATGTTGGTTTTGTAAATAGCAGTCTAAAGAAATGGTTAAGGTTTAACCAATGTCTAAGGAGCTCTAACAAGGTTAGAGACCTTGAGTTGGCCACACTTTTTGGAAAGTACAAATATAAAAAAAAAGTTTGATAGAAGAAATCTATGCATCAGAGACCAAGAAAGCCCTGACCACTACCACCCCTTTATCAATTGTTTTTTTTTTCTCCAACTCTATTGCTAAGGACATCTAAGATGATCCCGCTGACGAATAAGACATTAGAAGTAGCAAAGTGTACATGGATGATCTGAATGAAGAATTTTAGGAAATGGCTCTTTTAGCCAATTTCAATAGATTCTTCAAAAGGAATCCACCTTGGTACAGTGGCTCAAAATCTTTTGACAAAACTGAAAGTTTTAAGTGTGGTAAAACTGGTTATTTTTCTAAAGATTGTTTTGCCAAAATATCCTCACCATCTTATCCATCTCCTCAACAAAATTGATTTTCAAATGAATCTAGATTTCAACGAAAACTCATTACTTTAGCTCAAACCTTTTTAGATAGTTAAACTAAACCAAGAGTTCAAAAGGCTATAGAGCTCAATATAAAAAGTCCAAAGCCAAAGTTGCACTCTTAACTTCCAGTGGCTCAACCTCTCAGCCTCATCAATCAACCCAAGCAAGAAACAAGGGTCTTGTATTTGAGTCATATGACTGGGATGAAGAATGTAGGATCGTTATTTTATTGTGTTTGATGATTCGGGTGGTCTTGGATGATCAAAATACATGTTAGACATTTTAGAGAGAGAAAGTAGAGAGATGGTGTTCTTGGTAGAGAGTTGGTTCAATAAAATGTAAAAGGTTAGATTGCCAAGCCACACCCCTTCCATGGATGGAAGGGGTATTTATACTTACAAACAATACGTCCTCCTATTGGACTGTGGATCAGGCATACAGTGGGTAAAGACCCGTCCTTCCTCCAAGGTGTTACACTACACTAAACTACGCTACAAACTAACTAATTAACTACTAAATAACGTAACAAAATACAAGTCTACGAGCTAACATATGCCAGACTATAATTGGGGTGACCGACACTTTAATATGGAATTTCCAATTCCTAACAATCTCCCCCTAAGGGAGGTCA
Source organism: Chrysanthemum seticuspe (assembly GCA_019973895.1). Taxonomy (NCBI): domain Eukaryota; kingdom Viridiplantae; phylum Streptophyta; class Magnoliopsida; order Asterales; family Asteraceae; genus Chrysanthemum; species Chrysanthemum seticuspe. The sequence continues at coordinate 50,614,472 of BPTQ01000005.1, forward strand.
CCCCATGAAATACATTTTGCATCCTAGCATTCTATCTTTGTCTTTAGTTCTTGAGCTCGTAGACTTGAATTCTTCAACATCTGCATCTTTGTGCTTTTGTAGCGATTCTTTAAAGTCCGCATTGAATTCTACTTTTAGTGGAGGCCTTTAACTGATCCACATCTTTGATGATCTTCGAGCTTTCATTGAGATCATCAGCCACAATAAATCTCTGGATCACCCTTTGTTGTGTTGCCATCATGTGATGTTGTGACTTTCGGACCGACATGCTCACACTTTCTGGATCATGACATCTTTTCATCAGAGTAGCGGAAGCTTTATTGGCCCATGATATTTGCAGCAGCGTAGCGGAGTCATAATATAAAAATATCAGAGCCAGGTTCTGTAGACATGCACAAGTCATGATTTCTTCAATTAAGTGCGGATGATGTGAGCATGCGGCTTTGGATTGACTCCTCAATTCTGATCAGCTGCAATCGTCGGGGTGTACCTGCATACGACAGTTAGCAATAAAGCGCACGAAAGTGTCTTTGATCACTTTCGTTAAATTGAGGTACACGACCCACGGTTCCCCGTTGATCAGTACAAGTACTGCCTGTGATCAGGTATAATTCCGAAGAATCTCCTTGACAGGGTTTCGCAGCTGTTCTAGCCGTTCTCAAACCGGAACGTCTCAAAGAAGACAACACGGAGTGAGTGAACCAGCGAATTGAGATTCACTGATTGATGAAAAATTGATTTGAAAACAATCGCGTATTGCTTAGCAGAAAGAGTTTTTGCAATACGACGAAGGTTTTATGAGAAAGATCAATTTTCAATCATAAATAATTTTTGTATTTGAAAAGAGTACACATTCGATGTACTAGAGAAAAGAAGAGATTCGCACATCGAACGGTTTTTCCAAAAGTATTTTTTTCTTCAATCAGAGATACTTTTTGAATTTAAAAATAAATACACATTCGATGTGCTAGAGAAAAGAATATTTGCACATCGAACGGTTTTTCCAAAAGTATTCGTCAATTCTTTTCCTGGACCAAGGTTGATTCAAGATTGAATCTCCCCATCGTTTCTATCCAGTTGTCACAAGCTTGATCTTACGAGAAGATTTCACATGTCACCCACCAAGAGCTTGTTTGATGTTGGCTCTAGAAGGATTTCCATCTTCATTGTGAATATTTTTACATATCACTCGGATGTTCTGGCAATACCACAAGGATAATGCTTAGGACTCTTAATATATTCTTACTTTCCACATTGTGTGAAACAACAAGTCTTCATTAATTTTGTGTCCTAACGAGATATTGTGGATGATCTCTTGGCTCTAGACTCAATTGTGCACATTTGGTTCCTATGCCGGAGACTAGGGAGAGGGTCTCCTACTTCAGTATCAACAATCTCTAAGAGAAAGTCGATAGATAATTTCGGTTCCCCATGAGAATGAAACAAGCCCTTTTGAGAGGAACTTGAGTAGCTTGGGAAGTTTAGTGCAGTGCGTCACTGGGTCCATGACGTCTTGTCTTCAATACCAGTGTTACCTTAGTAAACACCAGTAGCATATGTATTGAACCCGGTTTCTGCCCTAAGGTTGAATTATTGGAGGGCTATTTCTTTTCACCCTTTTCTCATTTCATTTCTTTTTCATTCTTCAACCCCTTCAGTGCTTACCGAGACTTCATTACTAGAACCTTGTTGGGTTTATTCCAGTATTAGCTCTGTCTCAGTCCGCACTCTTCCCATATTCTCATTTTTCTCCTTTTTTCAATATACCTAAGGACTCCACACTATCTAGTGGATTGTCCCTGGGTAGATCCCTCCGGTTCTGGCGGATCGTGGGAACAAATACCTAACCTAACCATCCTTATAACACCATGCATAAAGTAAATTTGTCGGTCTTTTGGTATTGTTCTTTCCTTCATGAAACCAATTGAAAAATCATTTGGAAAAAACAATCAAGGTACTTGTGATACGAGATCAAAGCATTTTGTACCTTAATAGTTTTGATCATTTAGAAATGCTCCCCCTCTACATGTGCATATAATTTTGAAATTGTTTAGCACATGGAGGCAAGGGTTCTTTGAAATAATTTCTTGATCACAATTTTCATAGAAAAAGCCAATTTTCATAAAAAAAAAAGCCATTTGAATTTCTTTGGTAAATTCTCCCCCTCAATATGTGCATAGGATATTTGAAAACATTTTATCACATAGAGGAAAGAGTTCTTTTGAAGCACATTCATGATCACAAAAGCCATTAAGAAAACCATTTGAAAACTCAATCAAGGTACTTTATGTTAAAACATAAAAGATTTTGTACCTCGATAGTTTATTTTCTTAAAATTGCTCCCCCTCAATATGTGCTTCGAAATTCGAAAGCGTTTAGCACACAAGGGAGAGCAACATGCACATTTGAATCAAAACGATCACCTTTTATCAAATTTCATTATTAAATCACAAATTCTCCCCCGATCAAAAATATCAAACCCTTTGAGATTTTGGATCCCAAGTGATTTAATAAGGTTTAGAAAACATGGGAGAAAATGTGCCTGATTTAAAAACTCATCTTGTTTTTAGATAAATGCTCCTCCTCAACATGTGCATTATGTATATTGAAATCGTTTGGCACATGGAGGCAGGAGTGCCTTTAAAGGACTAAAACCAATTCCATTTAAAACAGATTTGAGATTTAAATCACGATCTCTACCCCGGTCAGAAATATCAAACCATTTGAGATTTGTGATCAGAAAATTTTGGGGAAAGACGTGGCAAGATTCAATTTTGAAAGATGACAGATAAGGACCGTTTTAAAACATTAAAGATTGTTAGTGTCAGGTATGATAGTTATTAAGAGATCTTTTAAGTAAACAAAACAATTTCACAATCAAACAAGAACAGAAAAAATTTCATTTTGAAAGACCTTGATTCTAAAGAAAAAATCATACCATGACATAACATTAAATCTTTAGATCACCACTTAATTTCGTACAAACGGACCTTTTGATGAAATATCGTTTGAAAATATTTAATTTGAAATCACTTAAGATTTGACAAAATAAGAGTCCGGTTGATTTCAAAACTTTGAATCCGATTAATTTTCAAAAAAATAGTTTTCCATTTTCAAAACAATTTAATCAAATTATTTTTCAAAATTGTTTAAAAATGGTATCCTGCACAAAGATACGTTAGGTGGTTGAGAAACTTATGTTGTTGTTGTAGGGCAGGAAGAAAACCGTCTGCAGATGCAGTGAGACTTCAAACGTTGCATTTTAATGCCAACTTAGGTCAAATTAAGCTCCGTTTCTTCAATCACTTAGAAGAAAACCATCTGCTGATGCAGTGAGACCTCTTACATTGCATATATGCCAACTCTCCATAGAAGTCCAATTAAGCTCCGTTTCTTCATTTGTCAACCCAAGAAATAGTTACTCTTTCCTTTCGGCATCCAATCATCTTCAATTGTGGGATCCGGATCGAGAACATTCTTATATACCAATATACCTGCATACGTTAGCGAACACACATACAGACATATGGTGGTCGACATCACCCAAACAACAATCGACTAATAAAAGTCAATTCAACATATCAATCAGTTCATATAAGGCATGGGAATAATGTGTTTCATAAAACTATAATCATCTAAACCTAACAATCATATCCTAAATTCCTAGTCCTTCGACATAGGCAAATATCATTTTTAATTAAGCGCGTAGGAAAATTAAGAAAGCCCGTTAGATGATATAGATTTGAAAACATTATCCCCCTCAATCAATGACTCATTTTTTGAAGAGTTTAAAAGCGCTGAAGTCATTGATTGAGTTTTCAATTTATTTCGAAAACTCTGAATTAGATTGATTTTCAAGCAACTCATTTACCACCATTTTGTTAAAACAAATATTTTTCTGAAGAATTTTAGACGGAAAAACATTTGAGTGGGAACAGCAGTCCTTCGACATACTTTCCTTATTTTGATTTAGGATAAGTGCACGAAATATTTGAAATTGGTTTAAGCGTAGCACTTTCCTTTTCTTAAAAGAGCGGGTTGCTATCGGAAATAATAGCAAGCCATGGTTTAAGCACGGGTTACAGTCTGAAGTAACTGCAAGCCATTTTTGAGACATGTTTTGGAAAAGAATATTTACACCTCCTGCTCGAACTTCATCTATGGTCCCGTGCCATTATTGAATGACATTTCTAAGACCGTAGATGTTATCGATACCAGAAGACATGTCTTGAAAAACATATTTTTGGTATTTTTCAAATTTTCTGATTTTTTATGGGTTTTTGAAGGTTTTATATTTTTCTATTTTCTTTTTGTTGGTTTTATATTTTTGTATTTGGTTTTTTTGATAAATATATACAAAGATAGAATAGATGATATAGTTTAAGAAAGATGATGATACGAGTACCGAGATAAGGATATCGAGCAGCCCCGTTGAAGAAGATAGAAGTCATCATCTCTTAAACATTCACCCCCAAAGCTTCCAATGCTCTTGAATAGAAGAGAGAAATTGAACCGACTGAAAGTGAGACTTTGGTAGCTTCCCCCCAAACCGAAAAACCTCTAGCTGAGCAGATTCAAAGCTTTCTTTCAAGCTTCCAATAGCCAGGTGCACCAAGAAGCACACCATTATCATAAATCCCGCTGCTCCTTTTAAGAACGATAATCGAGATTCTCCGTTTGGGGGTATATCATCAAGTTAGAACAGCAGCAACGTATCATCCCACTCATAAATAATCTTCTCAAATTTCATAACCACTGAAGTCTGACGCAATCCATTCCAACAGGTGTCAAGAGACCACTTCCCCCGAGTAGTTGAATTGATGCAGTCAGTCTCTTTGTATAATGCTCAAGAACTCTCCCGAATACACATCATGAAGGTAATGAAGAACACCTCCCCTATGTTCACATCTTTCGTCCCTGATGAATGTGTATGAAGCTCAAGAATCCGAAGTACACCAATATCCAAGAACTCTCCCGAATACACATCATGAGGGTAATGAAGAACACCTCCTCTATGTTCACATCTTTCGTCCCTGATGAATGTGTATGAAGCTCAAGAATCCGAAGTACACACATTCCCAACGAGAGAATAACTGATAACACCTCCCTCATGTTACACATTTATCTTCCCTGAATATGTCGTACTTTTGTACCTCATTTATCTTCAGAAACTTTCACTAACATCACTTCCCCCACATAGTTGGAATAATAACACTAAACGCCTTGATGAGTAAAACCTTGAGTTTCTCTGCGGTCATGACATTTGTTTTTCCCGGGATGTCTTCAATCACTTAGAAGATTAAGTTCATCAAGTTTACTCGCCATGAGTCAAACCTTGAGTTTCTCTGCGGTAATAACATTTTTCTTCCCGGGATATCTTCAATTACTTTAGAAGTATTAAGTTCATCAAGTTTACTCGCGTTTAGATGCGTGTCTCCTTCCCCCTTGCTGGTTTTGATACTTCAGAATCAGCAACATATTATAAGCCCAAGTACTTGAAATCTGTTGACAAGATCGCTTGAAGTCTTTGTGAGAATCAACATGCTGAATAATGTGAGCAAGTCTAATTGGGGATTAAATCTGACATTTCACCCTCCCCCAATTAGTGATCTTCCCTAAACTGACAATGCCCGGAATATGAAGAAGTCTTTGGATAATCAAATGCAACTCGTCTTTAGTCTTCTAACATGTTGCAGAAAATGTAGAACCGACTGTAGACTCGACCTTCTTCAAAATTGTCCAGTTGGGGAATAGATAGTTAACATCTTCAACTCAGACCAAAAAGCATCCCAATTAACTTACATCTTGCAAATCTCCTTAACTAAGATCCCTCCCAATCAAACAAGAACAGAAAGATGTTCATCAAGGAAATCAGCAATCAGGCCGCAACGAACACACAAGATGGTAACACCAAACTACCAATCACATCAAACGAGAACAGAGAGATTGTTCGTAATCATCATGTTGATGTATACGTGAAGCATTAGCCGGAAGCACTTTGTCGATAAACTCATCAATCCGAGTGAAGATGTCAACCAACGGCTCTTAGAAGAAACTCCATGTAAAGATGATCCGATCAGAAGAAGCTCGGTTCTTACATGAGTTAGGAGCCGTATGACCATATATTCTCATAAGTCAATCAACCATGCAGAATTATCACACTTCTTCTCCCCCTCAAGAATTGCATACGGAGATGCCATTCTTGATTAAACAAGTGAACATCATTCAAATGTAGTCTATTCACACTTCTCCCCCGCAAAATTAGCACATGATATCGCCATCGTCATTATAGTTGAGCAAGTGGAATAAGAAAACAATCATCGGTAGCCCGGTTCACTTGATAATTAAAAGCGCATGAAAAAAGCATGAAGCATGTTGATGAGAATGGTCATAATTGAGAAGATTTCTCTTCTTCCGAAGATAATGCGCACTGAAGCGTACACATTTCTTTTCTTTAGAGTACGAGGCATGAACTGTTGTGTTCATACGTCATAATCTCTCTCTTTTCATCTCTCTTAGCAAAACATGTAATCAACCCATTATCATTGAGTAGGCTCTTTGTAGTGACAGCTGATGGAGATAACCCAATATGATGAATTTGACCCTGAAGTAGACTAACCCGAACTCGTGACTTATACTTGCACATATGCAACAAAGAGCGGTGCCGATTTCCATTAGAATCTCTAAGTACTCTCTAAGTACTCTATACTCTTCAACCAACCAACCATCAAGTATAAGACGTACATTACCTCTTGAAAATCCACAATTGAATGTGACACTGAGCACTACAACGTAACTCCTTAAAGTGATAGTTATTTTGTAGTGGTAAGAGCCCAATTCCCCCAAGTGGTAAAAGAAAAGGTAAAAGACACCCAACAATAACTAGATTTCCAAGTCTTCGTTTTTGATAATAAGCTCGAACAAGGATCATGAAGAATCTTCATCCAACCATCCCCAATACCTTCAGATACTAAGTACACTCGCCCGTGATATTTCACTTCAACCTCAAATAGATAATACTTAATTAACTCCGTTGTCACATCTTCTGGTTAAAAGCTTAAATCTAGTCTCCTTTGACATTTTAAGTGAACTAGGATAATGGTTTTCATCCCGACCATGGTTAAATGCACATAACCCCGTAAAACCTTGTAATAACCAAACTGCCATGACGAAAATCCAAGCACACATCCAATTCATGAAGTACACTCTTTTATCCCTTCTTCGAAATAGAAAACGTAGCACCAGCATCAAAGAAGATCCGGAAATAAGCTTTCCTTTCTCCAGGATGGTTCCATCATTACGGGATTTTACAATTCTATGGTTTAAACCGAGAAATAGTTTCTTTCGTGGGATTTTACAAAACCAAGAATAAACCGTAAGATAGATCCGGAAATGCACTTTACAAGGATGTTTCGATTTTCACGGGATTTTACAAGTATATGATTTAAACCGAGAAATAAATTCTTTTGCGGGATTTTACAAAATCAACACAAAACCGTAAACAATATCAGTTTGAATGTTTTATGACAACATTGGTTTCGGTGAATATCTGTTTTAGGAGAACATGCAGCGGTTCATCAATGGTACATTATCCAACATCAACAATAATCATCACCCATCCAGAAAGCACTTTGGTAAACACATCATTCTCAAATTCTGTCGGCAATTGCTGTGACCATATGGTGAAGTAAACCTGATATATCAAACTTGATCATGAAGTGAACTTCCCCAGATTTGTTACTTACACTTGTATTAATCCTTGTGAAGAAGAAAAGGTGTACCCAATGTACGAAACCTCTTGACGTATCCTCAACTGCATGAGACACCGAAGTGATAGTTACATTATGGGTTGAGCGAGAAAGAATCACAAAAGTAACTAAATAGCCAAGTCTTTATCACACTCTATAAATGCTCAAACAAGTCATCTTCGCGGAAGGGTAGAAAGAAAGAAGATGAAATAAGTAAACATGCCCGGAAAAACCTCACTTCAAGTCCAAATAAGAAATACCGAACTCAAAACCCCGTAGTCAACCAAGTTCCGATAACAATTCGAGCCATGACATACTATACTCCGTGAAAATGAATAAACCAAAGTATCTAACTGTATAATCCATTTAATCTCTTCATCACACCAAATCTCATTGAAAAAAATTTGCATCAACAACAAAACTTTTATTTACGATCCAAATTTGAGAAGCTCATGAGTCCATTATCTCAAACCAAATCATCACATATACAACTCAAGCCCAATGACAATTCTCAAAGCGCACCATATCAAAATCACCTCAATGGATTTACTCTCCTTAAACAACCAAGTTATTAAAAACAAAACTATACCAATAAGAGTCATCCCAAATTAATAACACCTCAACTCTCTCGTAAATAACAAGCAGCTCATTTTGATATCATAAGATTCGGGCCCTAAAAGGAAACAAGAGTTAATCAATGACTAGGCCCATTGTTGATCCACGTCCCATTCCATTTAACATAATGTTCGGCCCATTCCATTGTTGATCCACCGCTCATTTTGATATCAAAAATTCAAATAACCACACGGGCCAACACAAGAGACACATGGCCCATTCAAATTAATACAACCCGATCCAAAATACTTAAAATCAGTAATATAAAGCATGTGCTACCCTAATTTATCTCATGTTAACCTAAAACTTATGATAAGCGCCTACCACATTCATTTTTCACAAGTCAGGTCTGGTAGAAAAATGCGTCTCATCTCATCACTGTATCCATCCTCACTAAACCATTTAATCTCAAAATAAAACGCATCACACCAATCTTTAATCTTATCATCTCAAATCAACCAAACATTTAACACATATCACAAAAAAAATCGTGATTAAACACAACCATAATTAAGAACCCATCTATATCATTTGGTCTTTCTCTCCTGAAGTACATATCCCACGAAGTAACAAGATACGGCATCAAGATCCTCTGGAGGGTCTAAGGTAGGGTCGACATATGATTGTTTGTTTATAATGTTGGTCTTTAAACGAATTAAGGAATAATTATAACAGATTTGTTATCAATTATTCTTACTTGAATTCGGATATTAGATGAAGCAAGTCTTCAAAAAATTGATCAATGATGAGAAAGGTTAATAAAAATCTGTAAATGATAGACCGTTAACCCTTCTGAGATCTCTTGTGATTTTGACATTTCATTCTTGTATATTAGATGGGATGAACGTGTGGATAGAAAAAAAGTGGATTTGTTGTTGGTTGATGATATAGGATATTATGAATTAGGATTAGATTTTTGGTTGACGTTGGTTTTAGTATCGAGTCTGTTGTTACAACATTGTTTCATTTCGAATACAATTGTAGATATTTCATGAACTGATGATGTGAAAAATTACTGAAGTCATGAGTGATTGTAATTGGTATATGGTATGAGGTTGTGGTCTTGGTCTACTCTTCTTCTACCTTTCTGTCTAAGTCGCTAGGTCAAAGTCATTGAGTCAAGTCGCTAGCTCAATGGAGTCAAGTCGCTAAGCCAAGTTGCTAAGCCAACTCGCTAAGCCAAGTTGCTACGACTTGTAAATACAAGTCGCTAGGCAAAACACGACCAAGTCGCTAGGTAGATTCAGTGAATTTGGACATCTTGTTCTGTCAACTTGCTAGCATGAATATATGAGTTTTCCGACCACTTTCCGACGATATTCATATGAAACACATAAAAACTGCATAAAAGATGTTTTGACTGTTATGACCATGACAAGTTATCAGATGACCCATTTAGACCACAAATTGACCACATAATGACCTCACTATTTCACAGATATTGGTAACACAAGTATCATAACAAGATACTGTTTGGACCACAAGACAAATTAACCATGACAAGATGACCATTTTGACCAAGACAAGATACAAAAAAAACTTGTTTCAGGACTGATATCACTAAAAGTATGTAAAACAAAAATATTCGACACACAACAAATGATATAACATCAGTTTAAACAAGATTCGAGCCACAAAAAATCATCAAAACATAAAAACCTTGGCTCTGGTACCATTTGTAGGATCGTTATTTTATTGTGTTTGATGATTCGGGTGGTCTTGGATGATCAAAATATATGTTAGACATTTTAGAGAGAGAAAGTAGAGAGATGGTGTTCTTGGTAGAGAGTTGGTTCAATAAAATGTAAAAGGTTAGATTGCCAAGCCACACCCCTTCCATGGATGGAAGGGGTATTTATACTTACAAACAATACGTCCTCCTATCGGACTGTGGATCAGGCATACAGTGGGTAAAGACCCGTCCTTCCTCTACGATGTTACACTACACTAAACTACGCTACAAACTAACTAATTAACTACTAAATAACGTAACAAACTACAAGTCTACGAGCTAACATATGCCAGACTATAATTGGGGTGACCGACACTTTAATATGGAATTTCCAATTCCTAACAAAGAAGAAGTCACATATGATGATGATGAAATAGTTAATGTCAATGTACTCATTCCCTTAGCTCATGATGAAAAAGTTGTTGTTGGGAAACAACATGCAAGAAATGAAGAATGGGTTGACATGACGATAAAAAAGGTACACTCTTTTTTAAATGGAAGATAATTATGATAGAAATTTGTTTATTGATTATGCATATATAGACCTTAGGTTTGTAGAGGAACAAAAAGAGAATTTGATGTCTAAATTTAGGAGGCTCCTTTTATAATTGAACACTAGCTTGTAGGGAAGAATTACTAGAGCTGAAACAAGCCAAAGTTACTACCCCTTACAATTTAGCATGCTAATACTTAGATACTGAAAGAAAATTAGGCCCTTAGGAAAGAATTTAATGAAGTTAAGTCTATCACTACGTCTTGGTTCAATAGCTCAGATAAGGTGTTCAAAATCACCTAAGTAATCTATATCCAAATATGTTCTTTCCTCTATCTCACTTAATGTTGTTTGTGCAGGATATTGTGAGGGGCTTATTATGTTCATTCTCTATTCTTGGTTATGAAGAAATATCAAAGTTGTGCTCTATATGAAGATTGGTAGAAAGTTGAAGGGGGCTTCATGTATTATTGCTGGCTATAAAAGAGTGGTCCTTGTCTAGGGTTTTAATCATCCATCATACGCAGTCTTCTCTTGACTGCTACATCACTCTCCATCTGTTTTTTATGTATTAGGATCAGTTGATCCATTTCTGTCTTGTTTCTTTGATCATTTGATCTTCTTCAAGTCTTGTAACAGTTTGATTGTTATTGTTCAAACTGTGCCGACTATTGCACTTTGATTCTTGAATAAATTGGAACTTGTTGCTCTGTTTATCTGTTTGATACCATCGCACATGGTATCAGAGCTATTGGCTACTGATTATCTTCAAACCCTGCTCTCCAGGGTTTTCTATATTGGGGGTTATTGACCCTGATATCTCCGGTGGTTCATATTTGTGTTCTGGGACGATTTGTGGTAATTGGATTGGTGTTTCTGATCCTATTGGTACTCAATCGAAACAAGTTAGGGTTTGTTCCAAAACCCTAATTACTTTTTTGATTTGGGGGTTTTTGCTCTTGGAGTGCTGGGATTGGTGCTCAATCGAAATAAATTAGGGTTTGTTTCAAAACCCTAATTAATTTTTTATTTGGGGGTTTTGTTCTTGGAGTGCTCTCTGGTTCTAATTGATCATAATCATCCCTAGACTAAGTGAATCTAGGGTGATTGTGTTTGGTCTTCACTTCTTCCGCTGCACAAAGCACTGTAAGTACTTCTCCCTTTCTTGTTTAACAGCATTCAAGCTGATTGGGTGCAAATGGGTACCTTAACTCCTTGATCTGCCACCTCTGAGTGGTGTAAATACCTGCTCTGGCCTACCCCAATCCAAAGGCTTGGTGCTTGTTGAACCGTGGGTGTGAGTTATTTATTTTCTTGCATTTTTTTCTCTTCTAGTTGAAGGAGGACAGGTCTAGTTAGGTCGGAGGTTGATTTGGGATTATTACTCTTATTGATTGTGATTGCTGTTATTATCTTTCCATTTATTTGTCTGTCTTTGTGCTGTCACCATGGTTGAGGGTGATGATGAACATGCTAATAATGAATCCAGGTTTAATGATTATATGCTTAATGAATCTATGATTAACTCTTCTTCTGAATTCAAAACTTACATTTGGTGATACTCTCTACTTGCATCCTAGTGACACCAGTGGAAATCCCATTATATCTGTGAAATTGACTGGCTCTGAAAATTATAAAATATGGAGCATTGCCATGACATTTGCTTTAAGAAACCATAATAAACTTGGCTTTGTTGATGGAACTTGTAGAAAAGATGTCTTTAATGCTAGTCTTGCCAATCAATGGGATATGTGTGACTCTGTTGTTCTTACTTGGATTCTAAACTCTTTAAGTCCTGAGCTATTTGCAGGTGCTATATACTCTAAAACTGCTTATGAAATGTGGAATGACTTAAAGGAAACTTATGACAAAGCTGATGGATCTGCTGTTTTTAATATACATAAAAATATCAACTCTTTGGGTCAAAATGGGTCCTCTCTTGCTGATTACTACAACAATCTTAACTCATTATGGAAACAATTTGACTCCATGATCAGTCTTCCTACATGTACTTGTGATGTTGGAAAACATTTTGAAAAACATAACCAGTTAATCAAGTTAATGCAGTTTTTAATGGGTCTTGATGACACTTATGTGCCCATCAGAAGCAACATTTTAACCATGGATCCTTTACCATCTGTCAAAACTGCTTTTTCTATTGTGTCAGGGGAAGAATCCCATACGAACTTCTCCTCTGGTACTGGATCCATTAAACCAAATGTGTCTGTTTTTGCTTCAAAGGTTTTTTATAACAAAAAAAAGAGGAAACAACAATTACAAAAGCTCAAATCCCACATCTGGGAATAATACCTCTGGTAACAGCTCTAACAATAGAGGACCCAATCTTAATCTGAAATGCTCTAACTGCAACAAACCTGGTCACACCATTGATAGATGTTATGATATTGTTGGTTATCCTGCTGGATATGGAAAAAGGAACTTTAATTCTAATAATAAACCTGCTAGTAACAATGCTTCTTCTTCTTCTGATGCCAATCTTGAAAGTAGAACTAGCAACTCTCCTGTTTCTTTGTCTAATGAACAGATGGTCAGACTCATGAGTCTTCTCAATGATAGTCATGTTTATTCCAATATGGCAGGTAAATGTTTTTCAGGAACCTTTTTTAATGGAAGTGTCAAATTCAATCTAAAATTTGAAAAACACTTTAATGGTAACACAAATCTTTTAAAAGGAAAAATCAGTCTTGGCTGGATTGTTGACTCTGGAGCAAACCAGCACATGACTTTGTCTTCAAAATTCTTAATCAATACTATTGATGTTTCTAAACTTGGTCTCACTGTTGGACACCCAAATGGTACTCAGGCACTTATCACTGAGATTGGTGACCTAAAAATCAACAACCACATTACCTTACATGATGTCTTAGTTGTGCCTGAGTACACTGTCAGTCTGCTATCTGTTCACAAACTTGCTAGAGATAGCAAACTATTTGTTGGATTTGATGAATCTAAATGTTATATTCAGGACTTTGCAACAAAAAGGAATGTGGGGATTGGTAATCAATCTAATGGCCTGTACTTGTTTGATGTAGACTCTGATTGTAAGATTGTCTCTAATAACTGCATATCTTCATGTTTTGTTTCTAGAAACCTTTGGCACCAAAGGCTTGGTCATCCCTCTGATCAAGTCTTACAAGTCCTTAAACCCATTCTTAACCTTGATAAACCAATTGACCCTGACCATCTCTGTGATAGTTGCAACAAGGCTAAACAAACCAGGGAACCTTTTCCCTTAAGTGAACATAAGTCAACTAAAATTGGTCAACTTGTACACCTAGATGTTTGGGGTCCTTATAAAATCACTAGCAGAGATGGCTACAAATATTTTTTAACTATTGTTGATGATTACTCAAGGTCTGTCTGGGTTTATATGCTTAAAAGCAAAGAAGTCTATGATTCCATTGTCAATTTTTCTCAAATGCTGTCAAACCAATTTGAAAGTAATATAAAAAATTTTAGAAGTGACAATGGTACTGAATTTTTCAACAAAAGAATGCAACAATTTTTTCACAACAGAGGTATTCTTCATTAAACCTCTTGTGTCTACACACCTCAACAAAATGGAATAGCAGAAAGGAAACATAGACATCTTCTCAATGTTGCTAGATCTCTTATGTTTCAGGGGGAATTACCTCTTTACTTATGGCCTAAATGTGTTCTCACTGTTGTTTACCTTATCATCAGGTTACCTTCTTCTGTGTTGTCTGGCAAATCTCCTTTCTCTCTTGTGTATGTGTTCTCACTGTTGTTTACCTTATCAACATATTAGAGTTTTTGGTTGTCTTTGCTATGCTACTATTCTTAATAACTCTGACAAATTTGATAGCAGATCTGAAAAAAGTATCTTTATTGGTTTCTCAAATGAAAAAAAGGGTTACAAACTTTTAAGTTTAGAAACAAAAAATGTTTTTTACTCAAGAGATGTCAAGTTTTATGAAACAGTTTTCCCTTTCAAAATGAAAAACAAGTTTTTGAAACTGGTGTGTCAAAAGATTGAAACCACAAAAACTTTTTTGATACTGACAACCCAAAAAGACCCAATGATGAAGGGAGAGTGTCGTCCAATGATGATGGCACTGAGTTGAATCCTCTCAATAAGGATGGTAACTCAGTTGCAACATCCATAGAAGAAAATACACACCCTGAGGGCACTGTTTCACCTGAAACAAACTCCAATGACATCAACCCTGATGTTAACTCTGATTCTGACTCAATTGAGTCCACTCCTGAACAAGAAGGCTTGCCAGCCATCACCACAAGAAGGTCAACCAGACCCACTAGATTGCCTAAAAATCTTAATGACTTTATTGTTGAAGGCAAAGTTAAATATGGTATAGAAAAAGTGGTTAATTATTCTAATCTTGATTCTGAGAATTACTGCTTTACTTCCAACTTAAATAAAAGTGTTGAACCTACTTGTTATGAGGAAGCCATTCTTGATCCTAACTGGGTTGATGCTATGAATGCTGAAATAGAGGCCTTAAATACTAACAAGTCCTGGATCATAACCACTTTACCTGCTAATAGAAAACCCATTGGTTATAAATGGATTTGGAAAATCAAATACAAATCTAATGGTGAAGTGGACAGATATAAAGCCAGGCTTGTTGCCAAAGGCTTTAACCAAAGAGAAGGGATAGATTATAATGAAACTTTTTCCCCTGTTGTGAAAATGTCTACTGTTAGAATTCTTATTGCCTTAGCTGTTAAAAATAAATGGCCTCTTTTCCAACTTGATGTTAATAATGCCTTTCTTTATGGTGAGCTTGATGAGGACATATACATGACTATTCCAAAAGGATTTTCTGATGAAAACAACAAAAACATGGTCTGCAAACTTACCAAATCATTATATGGTCTCAAGCAAGCTCCTAGAAAATGGAATGAAAAACCTGTTGGTGTTCTCAAAGAACATGGATTTGTTCAGTCTGTGAGTGATCACTCTTTATTTACAAAAAACAAAGATAACAAGTTTATTGCTTTACTTGTCTATGTTGATGATATTGTTCTTACTGGTAACTGTGTTGAGGAAATTGAACAATTCAAAGTCTTTCTTAAAACTAAATTCAACATAAAAGACTTGGGTACTCTCAAATTCTTTTTGGGTATTAAGGTGATAAAAACTGGGGATGACATCTGTCTCTCCCAGAGAAAATACTGCCTTGAAGTTCTGAAAGAATTTGGTCTCCTTGGGTGTAAGCCTGTGTCTACACCCATGGAACCAAACTCTGTTCTTCCATTTATTCCAACCCAAGATGACCCATTACTTGATAACATAACTGGGTACCAAAAACTGCTTGGAAAACTGATTTATCTTACTCATACCAGACCTGACATATCATACTCAGTTCACTGTCTTGCACAGCATATGCATACTCCCTTAAGATCTCATTTGGATTCTGCTTTAAATGTGCTAAGATACTTAAAAGGTGTCCCTGGTAAAGGTCTAAGGTATGATCATAGCAGCCTTAATAATGTTCTTGAATGGTATAGTGATGCAGATTGGGCAAAATGTATTAAAACCAGGAAATCTGTTACTGGATACTGTGTTTTCTTTAACAATTGTTTGATTTCATGAAAAAGCAAAAAACAAAACACTCTCTCAAAATCTTCAACTGAAGCTGAATATAGATCCATGGCTGTTGCAGCCTGTGAAATCATTTGGGTTCAAAAAATTGGAACTTGTTGCTCTGTTTATCTGTTTGATACCATCGCACATAAGGTTAGTCGATGCATCAATGAACAAATTCTCAGTCAAAAATTGAAAATGTTGGGGGCCGGGGTTGATCAACTCATTGAAGGTTCATCTAGCACTGAACTTAAGGAACTAGTCTTTGTAAGATCATCAACTTGATATGATCATGAAATGTCAAAAGACTGGGTTGATAGATCTGACCGTGCCAAAATGCCTAATTGGAACAATGGAAGAATCTTAGCCCCTGAATTCTAATCATCTAACTATAATGTCACTAAAATTTCAAAACCTTCAATGATTGACATTGTCTCTAAATCTGCAAATGAATCAGACTTAATGGATAACCCCACTTCCTCCTCTGAACAATCCTAAAACTTGTCACATGAAGTAAGTCTGCTAATTACAAGGGCAACATCACTGATATAACATATATTAAACCACAAAAACCTTTGATTCATATTGAAAAAGAAAAAGGAATAACTGCTGAAACTGAAGTTGAAATTCCATTATTGGTTCTAGCATAAGAAATTCGACTTATGAACTAAAGATTTGATTCAGTCACGCCTCTTTGAGCCAATGTCAAAATCATTCCTTCCAAAACAGCCAAAACCTTAACTGGTTCATCAAAATCAGTTAATCAAAACCAAAGAAATTCAAGCCTTGTGAACTCTATGGAACTGATTGTTATAGAGTTCTCATTTGCAAAATTTTCAAAGGAACTGATCACATGACCTCTAAGTACTCAATGCACAGTGCTATTATGAGAAATGTCTCAAAATACAAAGCTTAATTCTCTCATGTTGAATCATCAAGAAGACCTCATTTTAAAACAAAACAAAACCTTTCCCCCCTTGCATTCACTGTGTTTTAATGATCATCATTCAGATGATTGTGCCATTTCCTCAGGTTGTGATGTATAAGGATCCAAAGAGGAAAAAGGATTGGTTCTTCTCAATTCAAAATGCCCACCAAAAAGTGGTCAATAAGAGAAACTATAATGCATAAGGCTATAGTTAACACCCCATTTAAACACTAATTCAATATTCATATAAATTGTAAACTTATGCAAGGTGTTTATGGATTATAAATAACAGGCTTGTGATTTTTAATAATCTGACATAATTAAGCTCGTCTTAATCGAATTAAGTTTGAATGAACAGGCTTGTGATTTTAAAAACAGAGTCAACACAATCTTCTTCAGTCTCTACAATCCAAGAATGTTAGACTTGACTTCTGCTAATTAAGCTCATCTTGACAATGGTGCTGGAAAACAATGATGGTCAATTCTTGACTAACTCTAGAAAAACAAGAGCTAAATAAATTGCTTAAGTAGATCATGATTCCTGCATGGGAAGACCAAGTACATTAATGGATTTTCAATATTAGCACACACGTTAGAAATCAATCAAGAAGTCTTCACTCACAATGACTTCTTAAAGATGGAAATGCACAGATTCAGTCACACTAGAGAATTAGAAATCAGTGACCAACTCGTGCATCACATCACAGTGAACACAATATATTGCACCAGGTAGTAGTATTTCAATACAGTTAAAACAGATATGAACAACCACCTTTGCTGCACCCTAGGCCTTGGCTCCAATCAACTCTCAAATGAAAAGAGCAACGTGTCCCAACAAGATTACCTTCGACGCTACCTCTTGTTTGCGAAGAAAACTCGCACCTCGCATCTAATATCACCTCCCCAGACTCAACATCCATTAACTTTGCTTCAATTATGAGGGAGCCGCCCTCATTTGGTACGGCCAGTAGAGATTTCCTCAGCGGAATGTCACCAGCAATTGCACCAGAACCAAAACCGTGTTCATACAGTAGTGCCATGTAGAACCCCTTTTGAAAATCATTATCACATTGATAATCAAATTCATTGCCATAATAAGCAACTATTCTTCCATAAACATTTAGATCAGCAGCAAATGATTCACACGTTATCTTAATAGCAGCATCAACTGCATCCTTTAAAAGGATGTAATGCATCACTACATGCCCATCCTCACCGACTGCAGAAATAGCACCACATGTACTATTAATATCATCTTTCCAAAATTCTGAGAACCTCATGTCAGACTGGTGATCGCAAAGTAGAAATAGATTATCCTTCATCTCATTAGTAACAATGAGTTCCATAGAAATTTCCATGAAGGAAGAGAAGGGAACAGAGTGACGAGATCGGGGATTTGCCAGGTATAATAGCTCATAGTTGATGATGTCTATTGAATTACACCAATCACGGTTGAATAACGAAACCTGACCACAATCAGGCTCATATGATGGCCCCCAGCTATCTGATAGCAACCCATATGCATCGGATACCGATATGTGCCCAAACATCTCACCCTTCTTAAACTCGGAATCTGTTGTAATATTGACAGAAATTGAAATCGGTTCAAACCGAGGATTTAGAATTTTTGGAGGATCCCTGCTGAAAATTAAAACAAAAACCATAAAGTAACAAAATAATTACAACTGTAGAAATTGGCTGATTATCAACAGTTCTATATCACTAAGTTACGCAAAGTCCTTGTCATGTATACACTAGACAGTAAGCACGAAGAATACTTGTTAACATAGCGCAAGACAGAGATAATAGGGGAATAAAAATGAATCTCTAAGGAGTGCCTTTTCAGAACATAATCTCTATTCCTCACATTATCTTTATCTGAGACTTAATATGTGACTGAGAACACAAAGTGACAGCGTCAATAATATTTCTACTACATAAACCTCATCTTTGGCAACAACTTTTTTTTTTTTGAACAGCAAAGAATTGAGATTAAATAAAACACCTGCCTAGCAAGAGATCGACTAGGACACGGCACATAAAGATTACAAAGCATGACATAAAGCATTACAAGGGTTATTAAACCAATCTACCCAACTAAAAGAATCTAAATTTGCTCTTGAGCGGATCCAAGTGAATGAACAAAGCTTAATGTTGTTGAGAATAAGGTCTTTACTTGGCTTCTTGGACGCGAAGACTGTTTCGTTTCTATGAGTCCAGAGGACCCAAAGAGTCGTTTGAACAACCACATCAAAGTACCTTTTGTGCTTGTTATTAAGAGGGGCTCGGTCTGCCAATTCAATTGCGTCGTTGAGGCTTGAAATGTTGAGGTTATGGATACCCCACCATTTAAGGACAGCTAACCATGTGTCCTTTGCAACGGTACACTCAACAAAAATATGCTTTTCGCACTCAAGATCATCTTTGGCAACAACTAATTTCTGTTTATTCCTTCAATTCTAACTCAATACATAATAACCCCCATATCCAACCCCAAAGCAGACATAATTCCCTTTTCTTAGACAGAAGGTATAGTTAACTAGTTTATTCAAGTCCATGATGGGCAAACATTTTAATGTTGAACCACCTTTTGATAACTACTTTGTTGACCCAAACAAAACTATCTTTTCATAACTCAAATTTACAAAAATTTAGAAAGAAAATAACTAAACAGTTGAAATGAAAACGTATGCTGGAACTCTGAGTCACTAGAAGATGGCTTTGTAGCCAGTTTGGGTCAAAACTGATTAAAAACTAGAAAGATAGTTAAATTTATACATAATTTTAATTTATCTAAGTATATTACAATTACAGATTACAAACTGACCCAGCCTTTACAAAAAGTCATTTTTAAAAGGAATAACAAAAAGTTGACATACTTATTGCAAACAACTCTATATTTTATTAGAATATATTGATTATTTTTCAATATCAAAACCGATAGTAACCTGGCAATAGGATTCGGCCAAGGAGTAATGAAAGTATGCTCAGTAGCACCACCAACAGCCCTCTTTTGTTTTTTTTTATCAGACTCAACGTCAGCCTCACAGTCATTTACATCCTTCAGCTCATTTACATCCATTGGTTGTTCCGTGGATGACACTAGTGATTGAGCAATTGATACCTCCGAGGATGAGTATTCCTACACACCAAAAAAAAAGAAGTTTGAAATTGGTTATAAAATGTGGAATCGTGACTAACTTTGTTTTTTATACCAACGTGATACTTTTACTTGAGTTATTTAAACTTGACCTGGTTTTTGAAAAAATCCTTTATACTTTACGTCTTCATAGTGAATTTTTTAAACATGAACTGATTCAATAGATTGGTGCTGAGTTTCAACGTTATCTTCATTTTTTGAATTGAAGAACTCCCAATAACTTAAATATGTCTCAAATACTTCCTTTCAAATAAGAAGTACAATAATCCATGGTTATAAACAAAAGATAGCCCCACGTAACAGAATCCCACGGAAAAAACAACTAGAGAAACCAGATAAAAAAATCTACTAGACAACGCATACCGAAGTGATCCCCAATAGATGAAAGCATTTGTCCATTACCACTGCAGTTGCCTCATACAACAATAATCTGGTTGACTCCGCAACAGACCCAACCTGCCAAAACTTACAATAAATCCAAACAAAATTCACGTCTTCCCAAAAATAAAATTAATTTTTAGAAAATTATCTTGGTTTAAGAGAACTGGAAATTAAATTCAGTATCGTATGAGAAAAATCATTTGGTAAGTAAAAATATCAATGATCTACTTTCTGCTCAGCAGACATGCTAACCTAGCAAAACTTTCAGAACTACACTAAACCGGGACAAAAATCATCACATTTGCCATTTTAAAAATCAAATAAATTTTTTGAAAATTAACTTTGGTTTAAGAGAAATGGAAATTAAATTCAATATTGATGAGAAAAAGCAGATGTAAGTAAATATACCTCGTACACAGAGGGATTGTAGGAAGTGTGGTAACGTCCAAATTTCACAGACAAATCGTAAAGGTATTCACACAAAATATGAGGCAAGATTGATAAACAAGACTCTTCGATAACCTGAAAAAAAAAAATAGATTATTGATACAATAATAAAATACACATAATCAGATTTAAAAACTCAGATAAATTTATAAAAATCAAACTGTTCACTTCATTTTTTTTCCCTTCTTGATAGGAGCTGATATAGTTAGTTAGCTCATATGGCGCGTGAGGTGCACGTGTCTTCTCCATATGGTCTAACCAACTTTCCCGCCCAAACTCTCTTTTAAATACTAGTCATGATCAAGTCATTGTTAGCTTATGAAATTCAATATTTTATCTCTAAAAGTCTCTTGTAATCATTTGTAACCAACTTCCTACCATTGATAATGCAATAAAGCTTTTGACTTAATCAATTCTTCTTCCTTGATTGTCCAAGTTTATTGCAATCCATTAACGGATCTTAAGTGATCCCTAGTTGTGTGTATCAAGTGGTATTATAGCACTTTCATGGCCATTCTGGTTGAGTTTGTTGTTCATATCAAGTTCTGTACATTTTCTCACCAAATTCTGTTATTAACTCATCATCAATTCAGTTAATATTCCGGTCACCTGAATTCCGTTCAAATCAAGATTCAAAGTACTTTTCTAATCTCACATACGTTAGTGTTCCATCTGTTAGATCGAGTGAAGTCTTTCCAATCACAAATACATTAGTGATCTTTGATCAATTAGGTCCAATTTTCACAAAATATGTTTATACTCAAATTAATAGTGGTCCACTGACCAATTAGAGTTATCTGAACGAATTACAAACATTCAGTTGACCAATTGTACAGAATCACTAATCTTGGTTACAAGTGGCTCCATCTACTACAAGTTTAGTTGGTAACTGTTCTGAAAATGGTGTAGATGATGGTACTAAAAGATATGTTGATGAAGCTTTGGCTGGAATTAGGCAAAGTATGGAGGAAACGTTAAGTGAAATTGCTGGATTGAGTTTGCAGAACCAAGTGGCCAATGCTCAAGGCTCAGAATTAAAACTAGTTCAGTAGGAGTAGGGTGACAAAGGTAGAATTTCCTAAGTTCTCTGGGGATGATGTGAGAGGGTGGATCTTTAGAATGTGAATTGGATTGTGTATAGAGATGCAATAACACAAAGATTTGGCACTGTGTTTGATGACCAATGTCTGGGTTAAAAAATGTTAAGTATGAAAACAGTGCTAAGGACTATCAAGATGTGTTTGACACTTTGTTAAGTAGGGTGGACATTGGTGAAGATTATGCAGTTAGTTTTTACCTTGGTGAATTGCCTACTGAGTTAGAAATCGGAGTCAGGATGTTTAAGCCCAAGACAGGTTTCCTACCTTTGTTTCACATGACAAGAATAATTTGAAGGGAGGATTGATAGGAGCTGTTAGTTAGTTAGCTCCTATGGCACGTGAGGTGCGAGTGTGCTAAACACGTGAGGTGCACGTGTAACCTCTCCATATGGTCTAACCAACTTTCCCGCCCAAACTCTCTTTTATATACTAGTCATGATCAAGTCATTGTTAGCTTATGAAAATCAATAATTTCTCTCTAAAAGTCTCTTGTAATCATTTGTAACCAACTTCCCACCATTGATAATGCAATAAAGCTTTCGTCTTGATCAATTTTTCTTCCTTGATTGTCCAAGTTTATTGTAACCCATTAATGGATCTTAAGTGATCCCTAGTGGTGTGCATCACTTCTACATTAGTGAAATTTCTTCATTTACGCAAGTATATTAGTAACTGAATGTTCACCCATATGTTTCTGCCAAGCTAGAAACCGAACTAGGCTTTTTAATCGGTATATAGTCTAATTATTTGTTTCATTATTCTCACATTTTCCTTATAGTATCGTAAGCTACATAACATTTTTGTATTATTGCTTACCCTTAAGCATGGGACTAGATAAGCTAAATCAATCATACATTTAAGGGCATATTAGAAGAAACTATAAAGTTTAGTAACCTAGGGAAATAGAACCATATTAAGATACCTCAGTAAACATAAGTAAATGCAACCCCAACAAGCGTTCTAAACCTTCCTGCCATACTTCACCTTTCCCCAATGTTAACTTCGAATCCTGTTGCAACAGTTAGGGCCAAAATGGGAAGGTTGTAACAAAAATGACATACAATATCCATTAACTTAAAATTCAAGAACAAGAAAGCAATAAAATTTGGGTTCAAGACGAGAAAGTTGTAACAACATTGAAATGAAAAGAAATTCTTACCTTCTTTAACTCGTCGATGTCTTCACAAGATTTCGTGGTAAATGAACGAATTTCATCTCGTGTTTTTAGTAGATGTCTAAGAGTATTTCCCTATTTATCAATAAATTTAAGCTGATTAATAACAAGATTGGTTTAAAATTTTCAAATCGATAGGAGATGCAATATATGATAGCTTAACATTAGTAGTAATGAAAGAACATTGTTAAAATACCTCTTCCTTAACCAACTCCATAAAATCCAATGTAATATCAGCCAATCTATGGTTTTTCAACAACGTATACCTATTAAGAGCACAAAACGTAAAGCATTGAATATGAATAAGTACGAACCTTGACCTAAAGTAGGGTATCTCGTTTTTATGATACAAAGGAAACAACCGGTGTAGACATTATTGAATTCAATATAACACTTCTGGTAAAAATTTGATTGCAGCAAGTTCATAGAAAATTTACATTTACCACTCTACTTATCTTATTAATACTAACAGCATAAGTACAATATGGGTAAAAATTATGATAAAAGCATGAAAATCTTACTTAAGAGCAGAATCTAGTAATGACGCAGGCAAACCAGTAGATGTAGGCAAATCAAGAAAGAAGAGCACTTGCCGAAGGGTTTTGATTAACTTTTCTATTTCAGTACTACAACTTTTATATCCTGCATAACTTGTGTCAGGGGATTTGTACCTATCCTCTGGGAGCCACCCTGCATGTCTAGCAGCCTGGAAAGGAAAATCAGTATTCAATATTCCATCTTTTTATTTTTAACATGTTATTAGTTATGCTACTGTGTGTAAAAGTTACTTACAGTGATACACATTTCAATATACTCTTGTTGTTGTACAGGAGTTATATATACTATCCAATTTGCTGTTTCCTCTTTAAGTCCACACCTACATATGCAGACAGAAGATCTTAAAGCCACTGTTGATGTATCATTGGTAAAATGTAAAACTAACACTGTTTAAAACAAATAAATATAACAGAAAAAATCTTGAACAATAAGTAGTTAAGACAAACTATTGATAAAATAGTTAATAAAGTAGCAAACAAGCTATATATGGAAAAGGTTTAGGAAGTCAGTTAGAAATCTAAAACTGGCAAATTGATACATAAGTTTTGATAAAAATCAGAAAGTAAAGTACCACAAATCACTTAAATCTTTAGAAGCATTGCCAAAACCTCCATCTTTCTTCCCACAAATAAGAGGTTTCAGTTTGTCTCCAGCTCTAGCTCTGACAGATATCATCACATTTCCATCTTTTTCTTCAATCGAAAAGCATTCATTCACTTTGTCTTGAGCTTTTTTCTTGTCATCCTCCTGAAATAAATGGAATTATCAAAGAGGCGAAAAAATGTAATTTCATAGAATATAAGTAGATGTAAATATAAATATAAAAAGATTTAATATAACATTCATTCAAACAACTAGATCAACTGCATATATACCTCAGAAAATCCGTTACTGACGGTCACATCAACTTTAGAATACTTAAGCATGCGAATTAGCGTGTTTGTGATATAAGTGCGTTGAAACGAAGCCACGCGCGTTTCTCCGGCTAGATCCCATGAAGGAAAGTTTACCATTACCTTTCCAACATAAAGTTTTGGTGCCCATGTGTCTATACCATCCCTTAGCATCTTATGAATGCTCTGCAAAGAAAAAAGTGTAGAAAAGAATAATATATGTGAGAACTGTAACGTATGTTTTAAAAGATTTAAAAGAAAAGAAAAAGAAAAGGAAAAAGAAAAAAAGTACCTCCGCCATCCATTTCCCTGATAACTTGAAAGTCACAAAACCAATATCATGTACGAAAACTTCTTTTATCATGTCATCCCGCTTCTCAAGATGTTTCCTGATTTCCTATAATACATACAGCACCGAAACATAATATAAAATTACAGTTAAAAATAAAAAACTCAGTATATATAAAAACCATGATTGACAAAAAAAAGTATTACCTGTCCAACATCTATTGGCTTTTTAAAATCTGATTCAGGGTTGTTTCTTAACTGAGGCCATATGCTTAACACATTCTCGCTGTCAATTTTGTCATAATTTAGAAGAAAAACAAAATGTACCAAAGATAGTAAAAACGCATACAGAAATAACATATACCATTGGTAATCACCATATTCCTTTTTGCAACCGAAAAGTTCAGGCTGTTCTTCTTTTAAATCAGAGAAACCAAGTCTCAGTGTGTCTTCAATTAGCGTTGTAACTTCTTCTTTAAGGCTCCATCTATTATCCTCCTGTATTACAAAACCAATGTCATCATCTTAACCAATAACCAGTGCTGTAAAAATCAGCCCAGGCGATTTCTGCTGCGATTTAGAGCTAATCAGCCAAATTAATCAGAAACTGTTAAAATCGGACCTAGGCTGTAAAAATCGAGCTTACGCAGTCAAACTTTGACTTGGGCAGTCAAAAAGTCAACTTTTTTCCCGTTTATATATATAGTTTTTTTTTTTTTTTTGTTGGGTCTGTTCCAACTCGGAGACATGATATACAACCAATAACACTATCAATAAATCACAATAACACAACTGAAACTATGTGAACTTTGAACCCAGAGCATTATGCTTACATCATACATGTAATTTCAAAATAGAAAATCCCAATCCGCCTAGCCCCCAGACAAGTCCCTGGTCAGGCCAATTTCTAGCTAGAAGGTTGTCGACCACCCGACTAGCGCGTATTTTTGAAACAATGATCTTAACTGTGTAAATTTATAATACATTTATACAAAACATACGCTAATAACAGACTTACATCAGAAGCATCCACTTCCATATCCATTTTTGACGTAGAATGTGCAGAATATCTCTCTGTCGCGTAACAAAAGTGTAAGAACTTTGGCTAATAGTAACAAAAATGTATAAAAAAACAAATATCAATCGCAATTTAAAAAAAAAAAAAAAAAACAGATATCAATCGCGATTTAAAGCACCAAACACTAGATAATCATATTCATTGATAAATAAATAATTGAATTGGGGGTTTTATTATTCTACAAACATCTGGTATCTATTAAAATTATATCATCAATCAATAACAATAATGTAAATATGCTGAAGAGATTAGAAAGAGGTTTATTACCGATAGATTGTTGGGTTTCAAGTGCGGCTTCAGCAGTTGAATGATTGACTGGTAATTGTGTTTGTTTGATGGGTTTTGGTTGCTCTAATTAATGTGAGATTTTGGATTTCAACCCCCCACTGTTATCATAGAAAAGGTAGTTTTACAAGGCGGTAGGGTGTTCACCCCGAAACCAATTATCCCGCCCAATCCAATTGTTAGTGATTTTTTTAATGGGTTATTTGGATCGGGTTATTTGGTTTTGGTTTGGTTCATGGATAAAACCCAATACGAAATTGGATTTTTTTTTTTTTTCTTTTTTTAAAGGCAACAAAATATATAAAACCTTCGAAAACGGGAAAAAGATATAATATAAGACATCCCTCTTTAGTTAAACAAGATAATTAAAAGAAGAAGGGACCAAAGAAAAAATACAACCCAAAAAAACCGGTTTTTGAATGAAATCGGACAATGAAACCGAAAACCGGTTTTCCCAAAATCGGTTTTGAAAAACCGGTTATAGAATAATCGAATCGGCGGTTTTGTAACCGGTTATAGTTTTTATGATCGATCGGTTTGAAAACTAGTACCGAACCAGCCATGAAAACCGATTTTTGAAAACCAGTTTTCGTCCCCTCCTTTTGATAGCTATTTTGGCAGCATTTGACGGCTTTTGGCAACAATTATGGGCATTGATGACACCCGAAAATTTCAGCTTTTGTCCCCTCCTTTCCCATTTTTGTATACCGAAAATTTTGAATGGAGTGTCATAAAAATTTGAGCTTTTTTTATAAAAAAAAAGTTCAAATATTTTATTATATAAGTGTGTTAAGTGTTGAGGTTAAATTACACTTTCAAAAAAAAAAAAAGGGGGGGCATCCGGCCAATCTCAATGTTCCGTTGGTGGTTCTTCAACCAATCTCACGGCGGATTTTATCTTACCGATGACTAGAAACCAGGAAATTTGGGTAAACATCGATTTGTGTTTGATGTTGGACAATTTGAAATAGCTACATGTAAGCAATGTTGGGTTTTTTTCAGACATGACTCGAATAGTATGTTGAAAATTCATATGAGGAAAAGTTGTCTCGTTGTTAAAGCGGGGTCGAGTTCTAGTCAAACAACAATGGGGGTTTATGGATCGTTGTTTGTATATGAGGCGGATGGGGTCCGTGATGTAATGGCGAAATTTGTTTTAGAAACCTTGCCTTTTGACCACTTCGACAATAAGGGAATGACCTCGCTTATCCAATATAACCTCGATATACCCATGTAAGTCGAATGACCCTTAGACGTGATTTTAGGGTTTCAAGCGTTAGAAACTGTGTGATGTTTGGACGGCTCGATCCAGTTCACCGGATGCATATCTTTGTGTTACCACTCATTGGGTAAATCCCAAACGTTGGGTAATGATGAAGCGTGCAATTGCATTTCAATTGTTTGAATACCCCCATACCGGCGAAAATCTTTATCTTATTTCAGATTGGATCATTCAAACGTGTAGTTTACAAAAAAAAAATCTATATCTTTCTATAATGCATCAAACAATACCATTGGGTTGAGTCTTTAAAACTAAAATACAAACCGATTTGCAATGGTGACTTTTTTTTATAGTCGATGTGTAGCACATATCATTAATTTGGTTGTGCAAGACCGGTTAAATGTTATCGGGTCAACAAGAACTGCTTTTTATGTTGAATGATATTTTTAGTAGTAGTTATGGACGATATGATAACTATATCAACTTTTTGTGCTAGAGCAAATTCCCTTTGTTTACGTCCAAATTAAGACGTACCTACCAGATGGAATTCCACTTGTTTGATGTTTGAAAGTGCTTTACGACAGAGAGATACTTTAAAAGTGTTTCAGGAACAACTTGCATGAAAAAGTTTGGTTGAACCTTATCCTGAGGATGGTTGGTATACTTGTAGAAATTGTTATGGAAATGCTTAAAGTTTTTAAAAATGCTACTACTTTGTTGTCAGGAGTTTACAATCCTACAAGTTGTTCAGTTTAAAAGAAACTTTATTTAATGGATTCAAAGTTAGAAGAGGTTGAATCGAAAAGTGATTTATTTAGAGAGATGGTGAGACCGTTGAAATTCAAGTTTAATTTTTTTTTTAAAGAACTGCCTTGTGTTATAACTTGTGTCGCCGCTTTGAACCTAGTTCTAAACCGAACCGGGGTTGAGGCTTTTATTTCTACCATTGGTTATGATTTGGGTTTGTTCGATGATGACCCGAGCTATGTTTCTAGACAAGTTGATCGCTTTAACCGTGCTTTTGATAATACGTTTCAAATTTATTCAACTAAATATGGCTCAAGCTCTTCACATATTCATACTATGCATCAAGAGGCGGTTCGAGTTCTCATGGTCTAACAAGTCAGTTCGAATATAATCTTCTAAGAAATGAGAATCAAAAACGAGCTTGAGGTAACACCCCTAGTAGCGAGCTCGGAAGGTAATAAGGATCTGATTCCTTGTCTCAAATGAGCATTGAAGAGTTTCAGAGTTTGGATATTTTGGGTTGGTGGAAAGAATGGGAATCCCAATTTCAGATTGTAGCCCCCATGGCATGTGACCTACTATCGGTCCAAGAAAGTACGGTAGCTTCGGAATCCGCCTTTTCGACTAGTGGGAGGGTTATATCATTGAGAAGATGAAAACTCACTCCGGTGTCGGTGGAAACTTGCATTTGTTTGAAAGATTACCTCGATGTCATTGAAAGAATTCAACATATATCACCACTCGAAGGCAAATTGGAACTAGTTGAAGAATAAATACACTTGGAAGAAATATCGACTGGTATGTCCCTACCTCTTGACGAACACGAATATTTCAAGACGTTATTTTTATGTTATTCTTTTAATGTTATTCAAGATGACAATGTTTTATTTTTATGTATTTCATATTTTCGTTTATGTATGCAAGATACAATTTGATTTTTGATGTAACTGCACTTATTATATTTAGTTCGATAACAAAAGAACCAAAAAAAAAAACAAAAACCGGTTTACCCAAAACCGGTCACTACCGGTGTGGGTTTTCTTTAGCAACAACCGGTTTCAAACCGGTTCGTTTTGACCAGTTGACTCAAACAGAAACCGGTTTGAAAATCGGCTTGGTTTTGAAATTTAACCAATTTTTGCACCACTAGATTTGAGTTTATGTCTTCTTAATCGAGCCTCACTAGAAACTCGAACAAGGGTATATAACTTTAAAAATATTCTATTATCTAGTTCAAATAACACATATATAAGTATGATTATTTTTTATTTTTTTGAACGGCAATTTTTTCAGACCTTATCTCACAAATGCATCTAGCGAGGTTTGAACCCATAATCTCCTGATTGGTGAACAACTCACATACCATTAGACCAAAGGCCTTAGATAGTATGATTACGTTAGTAACATGATTAGAAAATCATATACATATTAGTTTATCCCCATAATATTGTATTAATAATTTACAAATAAAATGGTATAAATTTGTATTTAAGTTATTCAAGTATTTGAATAAGCTAAATCAAATTTTGAATTTCCTCTTATTTGGTTGACTGAAAACCCAACCAAATAAACCAAGTTATTATTTGAGTGGGTTTATCTTAGGTGGCCCTATTTTCGAATTCATCTTGAGTAGATTGATGATCGGAAAAAAGAAACTCGAATAACCCAAACCATATAACTTGTTGAATCGAAACTATCGAACAAACACCCTATCATAGGATGCGTTTAATTTGTTATAAGAGATCATTATCATTAACGATATGTTACATGGTGGAATTAAAATAATGATGTCTTTGTCCATATTCGTGTTTGGTTAAATATTATGGTATGGGTATTAAATTGGGAAAATGGTCTAAAAAGGTATGCAACTTGCCACTTTTTTCCTTTTATAGGCATTCAACTTTTTTGTTTTCCTAAAGTAGTCAAATACTTTCTTAATCTTTCTATTGTAGCCAGATATCTGACGTAATCAAGGGTTAATTACATAAATTTACATAAATCGTCCATGTGGCTCTAAACAATTACTGTATATCATTCCTTTAAAAAAAATCAAATCTATATTAAATTAAATTCTTCCCCAAGCCATCTCAGTTCTCATTCCCCCAAATCAAATCAAACAACCAACCGTCTTCCTCCTTCATCATGAGTAACCAACCCGAAGCATCCTCATCTTCCGAGCCGTACGATCCACTTTTTTTTAATTCCATCAGATTCACTTTGTTTTAGATTTGGTTGTGATTAATAATAATTGTTATTGTTAACAGGAAGGGAGCGAAGAAGGATTTTTCGACAGCGATACTAGAGCGAAAGAAGAGTCCGAATAGGTTGGTGGTTGATGAAGCTGTCAATGATGATAACTCTGTTGTTGCTATGCATCCTACTACTATTGAAAAGCTTCAGCTTTTTCTAGGCGATACCATTCTCATTAAGGTTGTTTTTTGTTTGTTTTAAGATATGTAATTATTACTGTGTTTGCAAACTCTAGTTATTATTGAATTTACATTTATGCTAATGATTGAGATTATCTAGTTTATAATTGTGTTAGGGCTTGTATTTTATTGTTTCCATAGGAGTTATTGGTAAATTGTTACACTTTTTAAACATAGGATCAGTACTCTAGCTACCAGAATTATATGTTACACTTATTGGTAAATTGTTACACTTTGTATATTTGACGAGGATTTTAATGTGGTTGTGTTGATGACTTTATAGCTCTAAAACATGTTAATGGATGAAGTGTAATGCATTTCGTACTTGCTGATTAAATGCTTTTTGCAAGATACAAATATGTAGTATTACGGGTTGATTTTATATGTTAGAACTGTTGTGCTTATGTAGTATGTGCTTATGCGCGATTGTATTGTCATATGTGTTGTCTAGTGTAACTGAATTCAGATATGGTGTTTAACTATGTGCTTTGAGCTAGATTATGTGAGAACTGATATTATTATGTGACAGGCATTATATAATTGGGGGTAGATCTAATGATCCGATTCTGCTCTCGTGTTGTTGATTTATTAGTATCACTCTGAGTGCCTGATAACATCAAATAGTCTTGACTTTTAAGTGTCAATTTCCTCCGATAATGCTCGTATTTTATATCATTTATATGGATTTACGCTTGTATTCTTTTATATTTCACTTTCAGGTAAATTATGAGCATTAGAGCTTAAGATAAGCGGATTTAGGGATTTTCCTAACGTTTTATGATAGTATGCTACTCATGAAGAAGCTACGACATAACTTATCATATTACGCCGTAGCCAGTATTTTATCTTGGATTGCCTACTCAACAGCAATTACGGCGTAACTACCAACTAAGGTTACGCCGTAATCATCTAGGTCAAGAAATATTTCGCGCCTCCATCAACAACGCCGTAACTCCTCACAAGCATTACGTCGTAGTCCACCTAAAAGAGTTCTGTATTGAAGATACGGCGTAACCTTTCCCAAGTGTTACACCGTAACCTATTTAATGAGAGTATCATTTGGAGTATTATTGAAGTTACGACGTAACTCTCAACTCAAGTTAAGTCATAACTAGGATCGTGTCTATAAATATAAGCCCTAATTTTTGCATTTCACATCATTCACTCACAACCCAAAGTCAGAGAACGTGAAGAGGGTTCCAAAGGCAGATCATTTGGAGCATACAGAGCCATCTCCAAGGGAGGAATCACTCCACATCGATAAGCATTAGCGATCATTTCTATCTTTTACTATTAATTCATGTCTTTCATTATGTTAAACATTGAATTTATTGTTTCTTTTAATATGATCGGCTAAGCACCTTTGGTGCTAGCCTAGTTATGATTCCTTGAATGTATTGTTTATGTTTTCATGCTTTCGTATAATTGTTTCTAGTGTATGCATGCATAGTTCGTTGGTAGTTACCCTAGCTTATGTAGTTTTGAAATGCGGTCGTATCTAGTTGCTTAGGAGAATTGACCAACTGACCCTAAGTTGTTAGGTAGAGTTGGGAAGGGTAAGAATTGACCAACTGACGACCCTTCCTCGCTTGTGCGAACTGACCAAATGATCACCGGTCATCCGGATGAACTTAAGAAGTTAGAGATGAGTGTCTAAGATGCTAGCGCCCGGGCACTCATTATTTCGAATCTTGCAGGTAGGGTACTTAATGACTTGGCTTAGGTGACTATAAACCACTCAAATCCCGAGGGGTAAACCTTTGACGTCGGGTAGGAGCCTTTATTGATAGGTTAGGACGAATTGACCAAATGCTGTCCTAGCGACTTAAAACCCCACTTGAATCAATTGGAAGTAATAAAATGTAGACATTACACGATAGGATGAGTAACTAGGTTAGCATACTTTCTCTCTATTGATCACAACCTCTATTTACTTTACGCGTTTTATTTCTTATTTCTTAATTAATTGATCATATCTACTTCAAACCAGTTAAGTGATACGTAGACTTAATTAGAATCCGCTCACATAGCTCTTGGGACGACCTCGATTTTACCGATTACTACACTACACACGACCGGGTACACTGCCCGTGAGTGCATAAGGTAGACCATAAGTGAACGAGACAATTATAAATATTAAAACCTGGTCAGAAATCCTGCATCAGTGCCTTGTATATAATTGACTGTTGGACGAGGTCCAACTTTTCTTGTGAATGATTCATCATTAACTATTTCCGTGTAGGTTTATAAAATTGTTTTCTGAACTGAAGCCCCTTGGATATGTTGATCTATGCCTGGTTTGTTTTATTGTATGTTAGTCTTTTTAGCTCTGTTCCCTGTTAAAACCAGACATGCATGTCTTCCTCAGACCCACAAGTAAAGTCCAAATTCTTGCAGTTGTCTACTAAAGCCATTTTGCCATGAAGCGTTATACACCTCTTGCCGGGGTCATGTCCCCGGCAAAAGGTGGGATTAATTGTTTTAATCACATAATTAACTAATTAGCTAATTATTTGAAAATACTTTTCCCGGGGACATGTCCCCGACGAAAAGTATTGCCACGTCGGACATGTTTGACTAGCTCAAAATGGTTGCGGGACCCACATGTCCCCGGGAGAAGTGGACTTTTGTCCCCGGGGAAAGTATTCCCGAGAAGGTATTGGCGGGAGACTTTCGCCGGGCACATGTCCCCGGGAAAAAGGTTTCGTAGGGGACATGTCCCCGGCGAAAGTCTCAAAATGTCCCCTACGATTCCAGTCATTGTCGTAGTGAATGGGCAGTGGATATAGCAGTATTATAATATGTTGAGTATTGATGGGAGTAGTTATAATCAGTTGTCGTCAGTTAATTTGCAGCATGGTAGGATACCTCCGCATCCACAGAGTCTGAGTCAACGCTATAGTGAAATGTAGTCACCTTGGAGTCTTGAATATTATTCGCCTATAAATCATGTTAGCGATTTTCGTACTATCATAGTCCTTACGTTGAAAGATTTGAGGGAGCTAAACAGAATTATTTCAGGTAACCCGAGAATATCATATGGTTTCCGCCTGCGCTAGTGTCGGGTGATATGGCTGATTTTCGTTGTAATATACTTCATGGGTCTAATACCGTAAATGCATTGCTACAGGGGTGGATATGATATGATCTATATGTAACCCAAGGTTGCATGTAAAAGAAATTAGTTTCCAGCCTCGTGTAGTCATGTTCATGAAGGGTGCATACCCTTTGAAATCCTCCGATAAAACACTCGAAACAAATAATTCAAATGTGACTTTACTTTCTATTGTACTTGATTATATAAACAAGCAGTTACAAATCTAAATCTGTGAGAGGAAAAGAACAATTTCCTTTTACAGTACATTTATCATATTATCAAAACTGGCCCTCATGCTAACTGTAAAGAGTTTTATTTGCTACTACTTCTGATCTGGCCGTATGCTCCTAGGAGTTTAGAATTGTGTAGAGTTATAATTTAGAGTTTTCACATCATATCTTACTTATGTAAATAGACAAGACCATTAGAGATTGTGTATTCACTTAATCACTTGACGATTATTAATTCATGAGGTATAGAAACAAACTACAGTTTTACTCTAACAAATATATGTTGATTGATTCTATACCTGGTTAACAGGAAAGAAAACGAATACTGAAAACCGTGCAAAAGTCGATTCACGTACAACCCGTATCCGAAAAAAAACATAATATTAATTAACCCAATAATAAACAATTTCATTAGACAATGCACACTCTCGTCGGAAATCTAGTTCCGCCACTCGGGTCACATCGTGTTGTTAGTCCTAGGGAGAATCAGGGAGAATTATATGACGAACCAGCCCTTTTATGATGATGGTGGTTATAATAATATGAATATTGCAGTTGGCCACCCTGCGTATCATGATGGAATCATGTCTCGTCACATTATGTTCACCATGAGGAACATGGGCCACGGGTTATTCCTCACGGCCCTGAGTTTGTTAATGAGATTTTTCATGATTCAGGTATGGTTCACGGTCCACGGTCCACCTATTCACTCTCCACACAAGAAGGCCTGAAGTTTGGCTTGGGAATTATACAAATGCTTACGGGGCTGAGAATCTTTACCATGTGGCCTGAAAATTGTTGGATCGTAAACTTGATTTAGTCCGAGCCCGTGATGAAGAAGTTTCTAGAAACTTGTAGAATCCTCATAGATAATATCCATGTGAAATATCTAGAATGTTGCATTAGAAATATCTAGATAAACTTATCTAGTATGAATTATCTAGAATTAGGATAAGGATGATGGTGTATTAGGAACGATCAAGATGATGTAGGAAGTATCTAGATCGTAGTAGAATATCCATGGAAATATCTCATCTCTAGAACATTCCATGGAGTAGTATAAAACGATGTTATGGTGTGATGCATTTGTAATGAAGAAAAGCTTAAGCAATAAAGTAACATTGTAAAAGTTCTCTAAGTGTTCCTCTCTTCATCAAAGTATAAGCCTAAAAGGCCTTCGAGTTTCTAACAAATTGGTATCAAGAGCTAGAAGATCACGATGTCAAGCATGATGAACTTGTTCCAATTTCCTCGTCTTACCAAAGACAACTATGGTAGTTGGTGCATTCGAATAAAGGCGTTACTAGGTTCACATGATGTATGGGAGATGGTAGAAAAAGGTGTTGAGAAAGTAGATGATGAAAGTTCCATGAATGCCGCCCAAAGGGTGGAGTTGCAAAAGGCAAGAAAGAAGGATCAAAGTGCTCTCACACTCATCTATCAATGTCTTGATGATGTGATGTTTGAGAAAGTTGCAAATGCAACTACTTCCAAGGAAGCGTGGGAGATCCTTCAAAATGCTTTCAAAGGAATCGACAAGGTGAAAAAGGTACGTCTTCAAACTCTTAGAGGAGAGTTCGAAAAAATCCAAATGGAGGAATCCGAAACCATTTCGGATTATTTCACTCGTGTCTTGACCATTTCAAATGAAATGAAGAGAAATGGTGAAAGCTTGAGTGACACAAGGGTGATAGAAAAGATTCTTCGCTCTTTGCCCCCAAGCTTTGATTACATTGTCGTGGCCATAGAGGAGTCAAAAGACATAGACTCAATGACCATTGATCAACTCATGGGATCTTTACAAGCCCATGAAGAGAAGTTGAAGAAAAGAAGGGGGAAAGAACCCTTGGAGCAAGCTTTATACTCAAAGGTCTCTTTCAAAGAAAGAGAAAAGAACTTTCTACATGGAAAGGAGCAAGGACGAGGACGCGGTACTTTTCGAGGTCGTGGTGGTTTCCAAGGCCGAGGACGAGGAAGAGGAAGAGAAGATGTCAACAAAGAAGATGAAAACCAATGGTCTTCATATCGAAGAGGTCGTGGGAGAAGCTTTCAATCTCAAAGAGGAGGTAAGCCCCAAATACAATGTTACAACTGTCATAAATATGGTCATTATGCCAATGAGTGTACTAGCTCAAGACAAGTGGAAGAAAAAGCTAATCTTATGGAGGTAGAAGACGGAGATGAGCTTACCTTGGTAATGACAAGACATGACGAACAAGAAGAGAGGATAGAGCCATGGCATATAGATTCCGCTGCAAGTAACCATATGACGGGTGAAGAAGACTTGTTCGTGGAGATGGAGGAAAGTAAAGGTAACGTCACCTTTGGAGACGAATCAAAGGCACCGGTGAAAGGAAAAGGTAAGATACTTACCCGAGCTAAAGATGGAAGTCACCAATATATTTCGGACGTATACAATGTGCCCAATCTTAAAAGTAATATTTTAAGCGTGGGACAACTTTTAGAGAAAAATTACGATATTCATTTCAAGGATCGTAGTGCTACAATAAGGAATCCCGAAGGAAAGCTCATAGCAAAAGTGCCTATGACCAAAAACCGAATGTTCCTTCTAAACATTCAACATGATGAAGCTAAGTGCTTAAAGAGTTGTTTGAAGGATCATTCGTGGCTTTGGCACATGAGATACGGGCACTTAAACTTTGGTGACTTAAAGTTATTATCCTCAAAGGGAATGGTGAAAGGGTTAGATCAAATTGATCATCCCAATCAACTGTGTGAAGGATGCCTTCTTGGGAAGCATGCTAGGAGTTCGTTCCCGAAAGAAGCAACATCAAGAGCTAAGGAGCATTTACATCTGATTCACACGGATTTGTGTGGTCCCATTACTCCACCCTCTTATAGTAAGAATCTTTACTTTATGCTCTTTATTGATGACTTTTCAAGAAAAACTTGGGTATTTTTTCTA
Organism: Chrysanthemum seticuspe; assembly: GCA_019973895.1. Classification (NCBI taxonomy): domain Eukaryota; kingdom Viridiplantae; phylum Streptophyta; class Magnoliopsida; order Asterales; family Asteraceae; genus Chrysanthemum; species Chrysanthemum seticuspe. Next base: position 50,651,593 of record BPTQ01000005.1, read on the forward strand.
AAAGAAAAATCCTAAGCTTTTGAAACTTTTAAAACATTTAAACTATGGTTGAAAAAGAGAAAGGTTTAAAAATTAAATCAATAAGATCCGATAGAGGTGGAGAATTTTTATCAAAAGAATTTAACAAATTTTGTGAGGATAATGGGATCCGGAGATTTCTAACGGCTCCTTACTCCCCACAACAAAATGGATTGGTTGAGAGAAAGAATAGAACCATTCTCAATATGGTCCGAAGTATGTTGAAAAGTAAGAAGATGCCAAAGGAGTTTTGGGCCGAGGCGGTTGATTGTGCAGTATATCTATTGAACCGGTGTCCGTCAAAGAGTTTAGATAACAAGACTCCACAAGAAGCATGGAATGGGATGAAGCCTACCGTCTCTCACCTAAGGGTATTCGGAAGCATAGCATATGTCCACGTTCCCAGCCAAAGGCGATTAAAGCTTGATGATAGAAGTGAGAAGCATGTGTTTGTTGGCTACGACAAGCAGTCGAAAGGTTATAAGCTCTATAATCCAATCACAAGGAAGGTGGTAGTAAGTAGAGACGTGGATTTCGATGAAGAAGAGACATGGGATTTGAGCATCAAGGAAAATGAAAGGTATGACTTTCTTCCTATGACTGATGAAGAAGAGACGGGTGAATCAAGTGAAGAAGTCCAGCAACCTCAAAGTCCAACTCCAACCCAAGAATCACCTTCAAGTTCAAGTGAAGGAGAACCGAAGACAAGAAGTTTGCAGGAGCTCTACGAGGTAACTGACGAAATACCCCTTACTTGTTTATACGTTGATTGTGAACCTTTAGTTTTTGAGGAGGCTATGAAAAGCAAGAAATGGAGACAAGCCATGGACGAGGAGATAAAGTCAATAGTGAAGAATGATACGTGGGAGTTGACGACCCTTCCGAAAGGCCAAAAGGCTATTGGAGTCAAGTGGGTATACAAGACCAAGAAAAACGCCAAAGGCGAAGTGGAAAAGTACAAGGCATGACTTGTGGCAAAAGGTTACAAGCAGAAGCATGGTATCGACTACGAAGAGGTATTTGCTCCTGTTGCTCGCTTAGAAACTATTAGAATGATTATTGCTATTGCTGCTCAATATAGGTGGAAAATCCACCAAATGGATGTAAAGTCTACATTTCTAAATGGACTTCTTGAAGAAGAAGTTTATGTGGAGCAACCAGAGGGATATGTTGCCAAATGGCAAGAAGGTAAAATGCTAAGGTTGAAGAAGGCCTTATATGGTCTAAAGCAGGCACCACGTGCTTGGAATACTAGAATTGACAAGTATTTCCAAGAACATGGTTTTATTAAATGCCTAAGTGAATATGCACTTTACGTGAAATTTGAAGATGGAAGTATACTGCTCGTCTGCTGGTACGTGGATGATTTGATCTTTACAGGAAACTCTCAGAGTATGATTGATGAGCTCAAGAAGTCAATGACGAAAGAGTTCGAAATGACAGACATAAGACTTATGTCTTATTATCTTGGCATTGAGGTGAAACAGACGGATGATGGAATTTTCATAAGTCAAGAAGGATATGCCAAGGAGATATTAAAGAAGTTCGGCATGGATAAGTGCAATCCCGTTGGCACCCCCATAGAACATAAGGCAAAGCCTTCTAAGCATGACGGAGGAGAAGCGGTAGACTCAACTCAATTCAAGAGTCTCGTTGGAAGTTTGCGCTATTTGACATGTACAAGACCTGACATACTCTTTGCGGTTGGTTTAATTAGTCGTTTCATGGAAGAGCCTACGACAAATCATTTGGAGATTGCAAAGAGGATCCTCCGTTATATCAAAGGTACCGTAGACTACGGAATCTTTTATTCAACAAGTGAAGACTTCAAGCTGGTTGGATATAGCGACAGTGACTGGGCTGGAGACAAAGACGATGGAAGAAGTACAACAGGATTCATATTCTTCCTAGGTAACAATGCTTTTACATGGTCTTCAAAGAAGCAACCTATTGTTACTTTGTCTAGTTGTGAAGCGGAGTACGTAGCTACAACATCATGTGTATGTCACGCAATTTGGCTTAGAAGTATGCTAAAGGAGCTACACATGGAACAAGAAGATGCGACTGAGATCTATGTGGATAACAAGTCGGCCATTGACTTAGCTAAAAATCCAGTATACCATGATCGAAGTAAGCATATCAACACTCGTTATCACTTTATTAGAGAATGCATTGCAAGAAAGGATGTTCGAGTGATACATACGAGGTCCGAAGACCAAGTTGCAGATATCTTCACCAAGCCGCTCAACGAGAAAGATTTCTCAAGAAAACGAACGATGCTTGGAGTCGGTAAATCAAGTTTAAAGGGGGGTGTTTGATCGTAAACTTGATTTAGTCCGAGCCCGTGATGAAGAAGTTTCTAGAAACTCGTAAAATCCTCATAGATAATATCCATGTGAAATATCTAGAATTTTGCATTAGAAATATCTAGATAAACTTATCTAGTATGAATTATCTAGAATTAGGATAAGGATGATGATGTATTAGGAATGATCAAGATGATGTAGGAAGTATCTAGATCATAGTAGAATATTCATGGAAATATCTCATCTCTAGAACATTCCATGGAGTAGTATAAAAAGGTGTTATGGTGTGATGCATTTGTAATGAAGAAAAGCTTAAGCAATAAAATAACATTGTAAAAGTTCTCTAAGTGTTCCTCTCTTCATCAAAGTATAAGCCTAAAAGGCCTTCGAGTTTCTAACAAAAATGCGTACTGGAGAAATGCTCAAGGTCCAGTGCATTGTCAGTCTTATGAAGCGTCAGGTTCACCACATCAAGGAAATGCATGGGACATGAAAGTCCATGTTCAAATAACAAACCACAGTAGTTTTTCAACAAGTGTAACATCACATCCATTTGCAGAATAAATTTCACATTTCTACTAGGTGTATAATTAATGGTTTTTGTGGCCTACATTCAAACATGTAAACCATTTATTCTGATTCTCATAGTTGGTTTTCTTAAACAAAAAACTCCAAATTTGGTTATGTTAATATTTATGCACCACAAACGATATTGTGTACAAACCACCGCCAAATGACCTAGTGGTAACATACTATACGTAACCTCCTCACAAGAGGTCTAGGTTACGGGGATTCCTAGGTTAGGCCGCGTAATCAGAGTCATAGACTCGCCCTCGACGGATAACTTCAACAAGTAAAACCTCATCCATTTAATAGACCGTGTACATAGCTTAGCGTCCATGGTCGTCTTAATCATAATGCCACTAAAGCATGCAATTCAAGTTTAATAAGGCCCCAAAATTTTATGTATGTAATTGCTAATTGTTAGATAGTCCATAATAAAAAAAAACAAAAATACAAATCCGATAAACTCATAACTGCAAATAAAGAGAAACCAAAGCTTTACGTATAACGCGACTACTCTTTTGAAATATTGAAAAAATTCATAAGGCCCTTACTAGCAGCGTCACTTTAATCGATCTTTGACTATTACTTTTCTACTTCGGCTGAACTAATTCTAATTACTTACCCAGAAATTCCACAATCAATTACTATACTAACTTTAGATGTACCATTTGCTAACTAATTACATCAAGGATTCCCCAATCGATTACCTAACTCACTTTAGTTGTATCATTTACTAACAATTTGCCTCGGAAGTCCCAACTCTAATTACTCACCCGGGAATCCCCCAATCAACTTTACTTGTACCATTTACTAACTAATTACCTCGGGAAATCACTTGAGTTAGCTCAAGTGGCCACCTTGGAGTCCTTAGGGGCTCTTGGGGGAGGGAGGTCTTGAGTTCAAATCTTGCAAGGGGTTTGAATGAGGGATTTTCCTTCAAGGTAGTCCTTTAATGAAGAGGTTTGGGCCTGGTAACCACAAGTTCGAATCTTGGAAAAGGCAAGGGTTTACCTCTATTAATTGTCGTGCCTTCGGGCGGATTAGTAGGGGGTTTTCCCCCCATCGGGTATTTGAAATAGGCATTTCCGCTTCGAGGGAGCTCTCTAGCGCGGACCCGGTTTAGACAACGTAGTCTAGACCTCCCGCTGTCGATCCGCGACACGAAGCACTTAATAAGAAATTCACCTTTCAAAAAAAAAAAAAAAAAAAAAAAAAAAAAAAAAACTAATTACCTCGGGAAGTCCCCGGTCTGTCCGCCTCATGCTGCTCTTTACCCTTGTGGCGAATTGCAAGTACTCTTTGTGCACCGATAATATTTTCCTTTAAACCTAAAGCTTGATCGTAGTCATCAAGAGAAATTGTATCGGGTACATCATAATCGATGCTCGTCTTTACCCCATTCGCCACATCACTCATATATCTACAGTTCTGAATAAACAAAATCATCCCATCTGATAATTCTCTATCACCTTTCTCTTGCCACAACCTGAGAAATACATCAAAAAGTGGATGGAATAGGACCGCCTCGCAAATCATAACCATCAACACAACCATGTATCCTCCATCCAGCACGGACATTATGCGTTGGGTTTCCGTGCTGATCAATAATCGTGTTAACCCCCTTGCGGAAACGATTATAGCCTACAGTTACAGAACTTAACAAGCTGGAGTAACTCTCGGAGTAACCAATAAAAGATGATTTGTTAAAGATCTGTTTCGGTTTTGGAACGTCATAGATGTTTCCAAATTCATACAGTTTATTATTATCGAAAGCGACCAGATACACATTAGTTTTGCGTATGAAAACCGTTAATCTTCTTACTCCGGATCTGTTGACACTGAAGATAATTCGCAAATACAATGCAGCGATATCCACAGACTTCTTAGGATCAAAACGATCCAATATCAATCTCAAAGCGAAAACAAGTTCAACATAATTCCCAGTATCAAGATCAAAATGATATTCATCAATCAATTTACTCGCGTTATTTACAAGGCCAATTTTAGCGTTGGAATGTTTCGGTGGTGGTTTGTTTGGAGGATTGTGTCGTTCTTTCTTTTTCTTCTTTCCGCGATCTCGATCAGAACCGCCTGATCTTAACATTCTTGATAGTCGATGTTGTTAGGGTTTGGGCGGGGTTTGGAGGATGATAGGATTTTGAAAAGGTGGATTGTGGCGGTTAAAGTGGTTAACGGAAAGAATTGATTTATTGGATATGACATATGCACCCTTACATTTATTTATTTGTTCTGTATTTATACCCAAGTTATCAAGATTTATCGTAATGTGAAAAATAAAACAGTTAGATCCATCTACTTTGATTATTTTGGGTATTATGAAACAAAAAATAACACATTTTTATCTAATTCGATGGTTCTAAAAATTCTATAACAAAAGTATATTGTTCAACTATAATACAAAAAAAGAAGTTTGAAATAAATCAATTGTTTACCATTAATTACGTGTTTACATTTAGAAAACCTTTCTTCGATAAAGTAGATATTGCGTTCAAATCAGAACTTTCTCATCAAGTTCTCTACAAATAAATTAATCGTTTACCATTAGTCGTTTGATAAAGAAACGATGACCTTAATTCGTTAATGCTTGTTTAAGAAGTTGTGGCAAAACCAAAGGGCCTCTGGTCTAGCGGTATGGAGGTTTTACCCTCCTAGGCAAGGTCTCAAGTTCGAGTCTTGTCTAGGGCGATAGGGGTTTCCTCTCGCATGTGTAAAGGGAAGGGTGCCATTGTGTTGGAATCACTCCTAAACAGTATTTCAAGTATTCATATTTCATATGTAATAGGTAGCTTTATTATGGCCTTTATGTTTGTTTAAGGTCTAGCTTATGTAGAAGGCCCATAAGCTTAGGCCCAAGCCCATATAAGAAAGGATGGGAACTAGGAGTGTTGCCCTAGCTTTCCTCCTATAAATACTCTTGTAAACCCTCATTTGAGGGTTGGTTGTTCAAGTTTTCTTTCTTTCACATATGCCTACGCATAACCGGTCTTATTATTGTTTGTGTGTGTGTTAGATCTTGTTCAATCGCCTCATCTCCTTTCTATATTACTTGTGTTTGTAAAACTAGTGACCTAACAGTGGTATCAATCGCCTACTAGTTGGGTGAATCGTGTTTGTTTTTGAAGTGGGTTTCGGTCCTACGCCTAAAACGCACCTTGATACTTTGGTTCGCTTAAAAACTTGTTTTTTACACTTTTTAATCCAAGATTCTTGTACTTTCAACGTTTTAGGGGGGAGGGAGTGGAAGTTTTGAACCCTAATACC